>JARVJO010064448.1:0-18112 GCA_031762555.1 Cynodonichthys magdalenae | reverse complement strand
AAATACAGTTTCAAAGCAAATTAATTCAAATTCTAAACATTAAATTCAGTTTCAAAACATTAAATTCAGTTTCAATTGAATGAAATTCATTTTCAAACCAATGCATTCAATTTCAAGTTATGCACATTTACATTCAATTTGAGCAATTCACATTCAGTTCCTGCTGGCACAAGTTTCTGCCCATAATTACTTTTCATGTATTTATCTAAATGTATATGCATATCCTTAAAAATGTTTTTCTACAAATTAGAAGATGGAAAAAACACAGACTTAAACAGAAAAAAGGTACCTCAATCATAACAATGAGTGAATCAAATTTCATCAGTATGTTTCTAAACTTGTTTTTGGTAACGTGGTGAGTTCAGATACACCGCTGCTTTCCTTTTATATAAATGTCTATATAGACATTTGCACATTAAGGTTATAAATGTACTATAAACACATCAGCTTTCTGTTTCACTTGTTTTGTTCAGGGAAGTTTGGGACTGATTGGACACGACAGGTGGACATCTGGGGACAGCTTTCACTGCTTTAGCTTATTTTCTAAACCATCATTCATACAAAGAAAATGAGGTTTTCTAAATAAATTAATCAGGAGTTAAGAGAGGATTGTCTGAGATGTTTTTTTTGATTCAGTAGAAAGCATTAGATGACAGCGGACGTACATTTATCATCACGTCAAGCTACTTGAAGAAGAAAGGGCATCAAAACTGGGTCTGGTTTGTTTTCAGGAGAGCTGATGTGAATAATTTATTTCTCAGATTTCCTCATCAGGCTGTAAAGGTTTTTTTTTTTAAAGCTTCTGTGAAAAAACTGGAGGAGTGTTTTTGTTTTCACATGTTCACGTGTGTCCTGGAGCTGTGGATTTTAACTCCCACTTAAAAAATAAACCCATTCTGCTCCAATTAAGTGGTGTGTGTCTTAAATAATGGTATGCTATTTTTGCCATGCATTTCCAACATGGATTATCCTAAAAATTATCAGTTAATGGATGAGTCTGTTGCCGTATTTACCTCTGCGAGTAGTTTCCCCGCTCATTCTAATTAATCATCTTATAGATGTAATTGAAGACAACAGAAGGATTGCTGGTCCATGGGCAATAAATAAATAAAATACCCATATAATGACACTTTGTGTCCACAGTCTGCAGTTTTAACAGCTAGAACAGAGGATTTTTGTTTAATATGCTTTAGGCGTTGCAGATTTTTTAAAATTATTTTGGTCATTCCGTGACGTTCTTTCACCTGACTGACGAGAAGAAAAGCCTCTCTGTATTGAATCTACTGGTTAAACACCTAAATTTATACAATTGCCTCTATTTTTTGAATCCGAATACAGTGAAATATCACATTAATCCAGTGTGAATTATAAAATGTGACTGTTTAAAGAAAACCACCTTTAACAGTGTCCAAGTTTGGATTTTTGTTGTACTTGCATGTAAAATGACCATGAATAATGTCTACATCCAGCTGAAAATCAAGCCGTTTCAATGGAAGTTAGTGTTTTCTACAGCATGTTGCCAAAATTTAACACAAGTTGCTTTATTGAAAAAAATCTGTGGATAAGTAGCTAAGTTGGGAACAATGGGGAGCATTAGTGAGAGTCTACAGCTCAGTTTTTTGCTGACAAACAATGAGAAGTGGTGCGGCTGTGCAAGGAGTAAGAACACACACACAAGTTTGTATTTCTATCCTTATTAGGACCATTCAATGACTTCCATTTATTTCCAGTAGTTTCTAAAGTCTAACCCTGACCACCAACCCTCAAACTAACCTCACAGGACCTGACCCTAAAACTAACCTAAACTCAATTCACATCTTAGTCCTAAACTGAATCCCCAACCCAAAAAATAGAGTTCCACCATATTAGGACCGGTCTTTGGTCCCCATTAGGACTACTGGTCTTGACAAGGTAGGTGTGTATATCAGATGCGGTCCTAAAAAGGTAACAAAAACAAGTACACACACACAGAGGCATGTCTTTACTGGAAAAACAGCTGCAGTGTAAACACATTGTCTGATTTTATTCATTCTTTAAAAATATTAATAATACATTTTATTTAAAGGCACCTTTCAAAGCCCTGAAGGTCACCGAACAAAAATGCAGAACAATAAAGAAAAATCTAAAAATCAATAAAACTCCGATAACAAGAAGTAAGTTTTAGGTTTAGATTTAAATAAGGACAGAGAATCAGACTTATGAATGTGTTGTGGAAGAGAGTTCCAGAGACGAGCTGCTGTGCGGGAAAATGCTCTAAACCCTTATGGTTGCCATGCGGGCAGTAGGTATAACGAGAGAGATGGACGAGGAAGAGCGAAGACTTCGATCAGGTGTGTCGTAACAGAGAAGATCAGTGAAATATGGAAGTGCCAAGTTATGGAGAGCTTTGAAGGTGAGGAGGAAAATGTTGAAGTCAATGCAATGTTTTATGGGTAACCAGTGAAGATGTTTAAGGATTGGGGTGATATGTTCCTTTGAAGCACGGTAGTTCTGGAGATCCGGAGCAGCTGTGTATTGGACAAGCTGAAGTTTATGAATGATTTTAAAAGAAAGACCTGAGAGGAGGGAATTACAGTAATCTAGTCTAGAGGTGACAAATGCATTAATAAGTATGGCTGTGTTGGTGGAAGTAAGAGATGAACAGAGACAGTTGTTTCGGAGACAGAAATATGCAGACCGAGTGATGTTGACATGAGATTCAAAAGATAAAGTGCTGTCGAGGATGACACCCAGACTCTTAGCTGTGGGGGAATGAAGAAACTAATAATGAAGCATTATTTGATTCATTTATTCATGTATCAGACTTGCGTTGAGAGTTTCTTTTCACTTAAAAATTTTAAGTTCACCTTTAAAAAGTACATGCAAAGTGTAACCTCCATCATCAGGTGATTGCCTGTCTGTCTGTCTGTCTGTCTGTCTGTCTGTCTGTAAGCAAAATATCTCATGAGCCACTGAACCCTTTTCAATAAAACTTTCAAAAAGTATTAGATGTACGTCTACAAATGATTACTTTTGCAGTCAATCCAAATCAACATAGTCGTCACAGCTAACTGAACCTAGCAAACCCCAAAGCAGCCAAAAATCAATTTTTTATTCAATTAGTTATATTTTTTAACAAACATTAAGCTCAAATCGGGTGTTTTTGTAGCTGAGACCCATCTCCAGCACTTACTCTGAGCACTAGCAGATCACATGAGATCTTTGTTTAAACTTTGACATGCATTTTTTAAAAATAATCTCACCTTTAATTTGTTTAGTTTATTTTAAGCTTTTTTTCAGGAGGGGTAACACTGTATACAAGTTTTTGTCAAAACTTTTCAGGGGAATCCGCTGCCATATAGTATCACTGAATGACAGAAGCAAAACAGCAGTGTTGTGGAAAATAAAACCAAAACAGGGACTATAAATGAACACTAACTTGGTGAACCTGCATTCATCTACTCAGTTGTTTTTCTCTACCAGTCAAACATGACCCTGAATATCTCTGACTATTGAGTTATCTGTCAACAGTCTATTCGCATCTGTTTGAAGGGAGGACACGGATGGCTAAAGGTGTTTGCATTTAAAACAGCTTTTAAGGAGCAGACAAAGCATTGGCTGTGTGTTGTTTTTCCACCAAGAGGGCAACATTTGGTCAGTAGAAAAAAAAATAAAGGAAGTCAGAGAGGGTGAGGAAGCAAGAGAGATAAGCAAAGTCCACATTGGTGATCAGTCTCTTCTATTATCAGAAGGAAAAGGAAAGCGGAACAGGCCCTTTAGCTGCCTCTGCTGTTGGAGCTTTTTACCCTGGTGGTCTGTTTTTATTGGCAGTAAACTGAGGCAGGGCTCAGAAGAGGGAGGGGTAAAGATGGACAAGAGCACAAGAGACGCTTTTCAGTGGAGTGATCATAAAGTTAAAAACACAAATAGCAGAGGGGAGGAAAAAAAAGGGGCAGCACCTTGTTCTCATTGAGCCATTACCATTCAGTGAGAAAGTGAAGATGTTATGCTAAAGGACAAGTGTTAAATGGGAAGTAGCTTCCTCTACTGGCTCCGTGCCAGAGGACAGACAAGAGAGCTTTGAAACACTCACAGCTCGAGTGAATACTATTAACTCTGTCTTTGTAAGTGTGTGTGTGTGTGTGTGCGTGCACGAGCGTTGTGTCCTAACTGAAGTGTTTACACTAGGGAAATGAACTCTGGCTATCACCAGCCTGTTCCTGAAGGTTGATTGAACATGAACACATGCATACACAACACTGCCAGCACACACACTTCACACTGCATGCATAGGCCAAAAACTCACTCGCTCATTATTGGAAGTGATCACACCATCTTGAATTTATTAGTTGTTGTCCCCCCCCCCCCCCAACAAACACACACACACATACACACACACACCTCTCATGGCGGTAGCAGAAATGGCTTTTGTTTGAGGCTGTTTTATGGAATGCAAATAGACGGCCTTCCTCAGGTGAACATTAAATGGACATAATAGGAATTAAGGTTTGCAGTTTGTGATTTCAGTGCCATTACCGTCATAAGTCACCAGTCTTAACACTTGCATGTGCTCATGCATGCAACAATAAGAGTTTTAAAAGTGTATGCAGTTTCCTTGGAAAGTAGGCTGTCTTAAATAATATGCAACAGAAGAGAAAACTGTAAAACACTTTGACAGAGAAAAGGGTTTGGTGAGCCCCTTTCTGATATTGGTAACAGTTGTATCTCATCATGGCTGCAACATCTGGAGACTACTTGTCAAAATTGTGAAGAAGAAACCAGACGAGCGATGCAATTAATGTACACAACTTTATTTTGGAAAAATAAAAAGTTTCACAAATAATTGAACATGTTTGTTTCAACCAACAAGGCTACCAGCCTCTGCATCTCACTTGATTAATGGAAATTCTTGCAAATGTTTTGAGACAGTTTGGAAATTAACCTTGTAAATACCGTTTATGAATTAGTTGCCAGCAGTCACTGCACAGTACAGTACGTTTAGTCTTCTTTATGTAATGCCCTGGTTTATGGGACTTTAGGTCTTAGAAAATACTCAGGCCTTGATCATAGAGCACATGAGTGGTAATACCATTGTAGCAAAGCTGCTGTTCAGGTAAAGCTCTTAACTCTTGACACGCAGTTTACTCATTACAGGGTAATCTCACTTTGTTTACCCCTGTGGTTTATTTGGATCTTTTTCCTGATGAAGCAGACATTTTATTTACAACATCCAAAACTTACAATCTGTTCTTCACACTTCAATCACATTCGATCAATGGATTGTGGAAGTGAGGGCTAATTTTAGAATCGAACGTGCTTTATTGAATGTGTGGTCTGAGTCTGGGTCTTTGTGTGCATGGTGTGTGTGCACATTAGAAATGTTAGCTCTTCTGATCAATGCTATGGATCCAATTCTTTGTTGGCTTTAATGCTGTTCCAGCTGAGCCACAGTGTATGTGTGTGTGTCAGTTGGTCATTTAAAGCTGTTATTTCTTGATCCTGTGGGGCATCTGTGGTGATCTCACTGTTATGTGTGTGTGTTAGGTTTGGGTATTCATTGGTCACATTAGACGGCTTTTCTGCTTTCCTGACTTTTCCAAGTAATAATAAAATGAAAAGTGAGCACAAGTATTCAGAGCCTTCTCAATGAGGAACACATTTTTCACTTTTTAAGACTTCAGCATAACTAGAAAATAAAACTGCTTACTTTGTGCACCCCTTATTTGTTTATTAGTCTTTATTTAACCAGGCAAATCCCATTAAGATCACTGATCTCTTCTGCACAGGAGGCCTAGGCCTTTTACACCCCTAGTCAAAACAACTCCTAATAAAAATGACCGTTTTAGCTAACTCATCTACATTTGCATTATTGTGTTTGTAGGTTGATTAATGTATATTATCCCTTTTAAAAATAAATAACTCATAAATCATCTGCAACCTCTAACCCATCTCAGTCATTTCCCATTATGGGTTTTGGATGCAGTGTTGGCTTACATTAATAAACCTTCACATTCAATGGAAGGCAAATTTCCTGAAAAAACAAGTAATTTAAATTAGTTTTTCCCCCACTGAAATTTTTGGGCTCACTGTAAGTGTTACCATGGTGACCAACATGAGCAGTTTCAGGGCCTTTTCCTTTTTTAGTACCGTATTTGATTATCAGCACATAAAATCCTAAACATGATTCAGCAGCATACAATTAGTCCTTGTCAAAAAAGAACATGTAACTCTAACCTGTTTAGCAGCTGGCTCTGAATAATAACTTTGTGGGTTTGCAGTTGTGGCATACGTTTCTATTAGATTGTGGTGTTAGAATTACCAAAAGTTACTTTGTGAGCTTCTCTTTTGTTTCATTTTTTTAATTTACTTAAGAGTTTCTCTAATCCTTCAAGGCCCCAGTCTCTCTTTTGGACAAAACTACCCACAGACAAGTGTGGAACAGATCTGGTGTCAAGCTGCTGGTATGGCAAAAGGTTTGTCAAGTGGATGTGGGCCAGGTCTGGTAATGATGGCACTGTCAGGAAAACATGCCACAACCGGCCCAGTTGTGGTTTCATTAATGTGGTGCTGGCCCATGCACGGACCACCGCACGGACCACCTCTAGCAAACCACATCTGGGCAACCAAAGGGCACCGTCATTCTTTGGATTATATGGGCCATGTGTAAAACTGGGTCAGGCAAATTTTGATATGTGGTTAGACTGCTGCATATTTTGTTTACAAAATTATATACAAACATGTCATTGCTTCTCTTCACATCTGACTTGACTATTTGCTTTTAAAAAGTTAGAAAGGTGGCTTTTTGTCTTTCACTCCCTATTTCTATGCTCTCTCACACTCAAATACTGGGAGAATATCAAAATTTGGCACTGATGTGATTCAACTTTTACGTAGCAAATTGTTATTATCTTTACAAGCATAGCGCCATAAAACCAAGTCTAATATTGTTTGTTCTGCTATCCTCATAGAATGGATTGACTTCAATTTATTTACTGGTCACTTCTAAATCCCAACCCTTGACCTCTTACCCTAAACCTAACCTAAACCCAGTTCACACCTTAGTCCTGACTCCTAACCCTAACCTCCACCCAAAACCAGTCTTTAAACTCATGGGGACTGGGCTTTTGTCCCCTAAAAGCAACAGTGGGTCCTCACAATGCTGTGCCAGGAAAATGGTCAAAAATCATCTCCATGAGGTAACAAAAACATACACACACACGCACACACACAGAGTCTTGCTGTAGTTAAGCCTATTGTACGAAGCCAATGTACTGCTCATTTCACCACATCCACTTTACGTTTATAATTGACTTAAGCAGCACTTTTAGATACATTAACCTCTGTGTCAAGGTCACATACGGTAATAAAATGAGAAAGGAAAAAAAACCTCATCAGTCTGCAAGCTGCTTTTAAAGCCGCACTCCTTTTAATAGGGTTGTCTGAGTTAGCACTCGGCTGCTGAATCACACTATTCTAATGTATTTAATCTTTTCCTATAAAACTCTCCTCGGTGATGCTTCTGTGCCTGAAGGAGGACCAGGAAATGTCCTCGTGTGTGTGTTTCTGTAGCACAGTAAAGACTTGTGGTGAAGGGATTAACTGAGTGTGTTAGTGGTGGGTGTGGTACTAAATGCAAGCTTGAGAGAAACCATGTGTGATCTGAAGATAATACAGTAGTTTCTTTAAAACTGGATGTGTGCAGCATTTGTTTCCAGAGTTGCTGCGCGGACGTCTTTGTGGTTTGCTCTCTGTCCTTCGACAGCTGTGTGTGGCTGCAGCATCCCACAGGGACTCTGGTGTAGTCGTGGTGTGTGTGTTTGTGTGTGGGAAGTTGTTTTGCATCCAGTGAGGATTAAACTGTGGATTTCTAGAATGTGGAGCGGTCAACCCAGTGTTTTGATAAATTCTAACTGAAGACTTTTCCCTGCATTTTAAAGTGATTACTCCTCACCGTGTCCACGCCGTACCACCAAAAGCCCAAAATGCAATTTGACAGACATTTATTTTTATTTGCATTCCTGTATCTTAGAGCAACATTTCTCTGTTACGTTTTTTTCTCAGCTAATCAACCCTGCAGCACAAGCTTTTACACCTACTACCGTCTGACTTAATCAGTTCTCCTGAATGTCAGAATGTCCAGCATTGTGATGTCATGTAATTTAAAATTATCTTAAAAACTCATAATATTAATTTGTGAGGGAGTTCAAAGATGTTCCTGAGCTTTGGTTTGCGCTCATCTTAGGAGAGATTATTTTGCGACTGGGACGTCAGGTGAAAGCAATTAACTGCTGTGAACTTCCTGTTTGAATGAAAAACCAAGCAGAACTCAAAGTCCTGAGAAGAGGAATTAACCTCAGCTGGAATCATGACAGAGACTTTTTTTCTTGTCATCATTTGTGTACAAAAATACAAGTTCGTCCCAGTTCTCTTTTTTTTTTTACGACTCATTCTGTCTAAATTAGTTAGTTTCACTATGAAAAATTATATTTATTGTGAGTCATTATCTTTATCTTTTTATCTTACTTTTTATGCCATTTTTTGAAAGATATTGCTATATTACATTTTTACTACAGGCTCAAATCATTACATTTATCAACCGAAGGAGATCATTTTTAAAAGGAAATTTAATTTATTTTACACACAAATGTGCTTGTGGTGAAAATAGGAATCAGACAAGTTTATTGCTCCAGGAGGAAAATTAGTTATTACAGATGCAACCATGATAACTGAATGAATGCATATATAATATAATATAATATAATAATAATAATAATAATAAGTAAGTAAGTAAACTTTATTTATATAGCACCTTTCACAGACACAAACGTCACAAAGTGCTTAACAGAGAGCAAAATAACTAAAAACTATAAAAACAGGTCACAAATATGATGAAGAACAATTAAAAATAACAGTAAACAACACTTAACTAAAAGCCTGTCTGAATAAAAATGTCTTAAGATATTTCTTAAAAGAGTCCGTAGAATCTGAGCAGCGAAGGGACAGAGCCTCGGGGCCACCACCTGAAAAGCTTTGTCTCCTCAGGTTTTAAAATGGGTTCGAGGTACCACCAACAGCATTTGATTTGAAGACCTCAGGGTCCTGGGGGAGACAGAGAGGCTTTAGAAGGTCCAGAATTTATTTGTGGGTCTGACTATGAAGTGCTCTGAAAGTTGAAACCAAATTTTTAATATGACTCATCAAATGCACAGGTTACCGGTGCAGAGAGGCCAGAACAGGAGTTATGTGGGCTCTCCTGTGGGTCTTTGTTAATAACCTCACTGCAGAGTTCTGCACAGACTGAAGCCGAGCCAAGGAGGATTTGTTTAGACACGTAAAAAGTGTGTTACAGTAATCTAAACAAGAAGAAATGAAAGTGTGAACAACCATCTCTAGTTCCTTCTGTGACACAAAAGATCTCAGCTTTGAAATGTTTTTTAAATGATAAAAACAGTTACGAACTAATGTTTTACAATGTGTGTCAAAAGGCAAGGAACTGTCAAAGACAACATCCAGATTTCTTAGACTATTTTTCACTGAAGGGGTTAAAAAAAAAACAAGGTGCTGCCTGATAACAGGGATTTTATCACTAGGGGCAATAATAAGAGTCTCAGTCTTGTTTGCATTTAACTGCAGGTAGTTGTTGTTCAACCATAGTTTGATTTCTGACACAGTTACAGAGTTCAGACAGTTTGTAGAGCTCTGAGTCTTGAAAGGAACAGTACAACTGTATATCATCAGCATACAGATGGTATGACACTTACTGTAACGTTTTAAAATATCTCCTAAAGGGTATAGGTACAATAAAGAGGATTGGGCCCAAAACTGAACCTTGGTGTAGCTCACAAGACAGCGGTGCAACATCAGAGTAAACATGATACATAAAAACAGTAAAAGACCTTTCAGATAAATAAGAAGTGAACCGGTTTAACACAGAGCCAGAAATACCAAACCTCTGTCTGTTGATAAGAACAGTGTGATCCACAGTGTCGAAGGCTGAAGTTAAGTCCAATAAAACCAGCACAGTGTGGTTTCCTGAGTCTGCTGTCATCAACAAGTCCCTTGAAACTTTTAATAATGCTGTTTCTGTGTAATGCAATTTGCGAAATCCAGACTGAAAAGTGTCCATAATGTCATTTTCCTCCAAAAAGCAGTTCAATTGTTCAGCTATAATCTTCTCAAGGATCTTTGATAAAAATGGTAGTTTGGTGATCGGTCTGTATCTTTTAGGCAAAGAAGACTCCAAATTAGGCTTTTTTAGCAGAGGACAGACAACAGCTGTTTTGAAGCAATGGTGTACAGAACCATTACGGCAAACTCTCCTCATACTGAGTATTTCCTTATTAATCCAAAGACAGTTGTGCGCTGCACAGTGCTCTGTTTTACAGGTGCTATAGTGTCCAAAATAATACAGTGAGCATTATAACATGAAACATATGAGTCCACATTAGTGATGTTTAAAACTAAAGAGGCAGAATCAAAACGAGAAGTAAAAGCTTCAGAAGTGTGCTCATTTATGATCCACCTTTGGATCAGAAGACTAGGAGGAGCTGGATCAAGACTAAAATACACATTAAAATATATACAATTATGATCACTTAAAATATATCCTCCTCCACACAAACATCCTCGACATTAAGGCCCAAGGAGAAAACAAGGTCCAATGTATGGCCTTTTTTAATGAGTAGGGACACACATGCTGAGTAAAATGAAATGAGTCTGTGATGGAGATCAAGTCAGCAGCTGCCTTACAGGAAACATCAATGTGAAGATTAAAATCCCCCAATATTAAAACATTCTCCAGCTTAATGATGGAAGACAGAAGCTCAGTGAATTCAGATGAAAACACACTGGCTGCACTTGGAGGATTGTAAAGTAAAATAGAGTAAAATATTTTCTAAGAGCCAACTTTGATTATTTCTAGCTCAAATGCAGAGAAGGAGGCTGAATTAACAACTCTGCAGGAAAAACTATCTTTAAACACAGCTGCTAATCCACCACCTCGATGCACTTCCCATGGTGTTGCGAGCACAGAACAGTTACCTGGACCCAGTTCCCTCAGATGAACTCCAAGCTTTGCTGCCACGTTTTAGTTAAAAACATAAAGTTGAGGGACCCTTTCGTAACAAGTTCATTCAAGGCAAAAGACTTGATGGAGTGCGCGTTGAGGAGGCCCATGTGCAGCGATGACAGCTAATAATGATATAATATATTTTAAAGCAAAGTTAAAGACTCATTTGTTCACTCTATCCTATGTGTTTTAACGTTATTTTTATTTTTATTTATTGCCTTTGATCTGTTTTTGTGATTTTATCTCTTGCTACTGTTCAGCACTTTGTTTGAAAGTGCTTTATAAAGGGATTATTATATGTATACAGTAGAACATGAATCTTTTTTATGACTCAATTGGAAGCTATTAAACCATTCATACACACATGAGAGACTTGTCTGTCACCTTTTGTTTTGTTAATTCTGTTCAATATAAATTAGGATTGGGCTCATTGTTACTCTTCTGCTTTTAAAATAAGTTGGAGCTGAAAATTCACATTGAGTGTAGTTATAAACTGGATAAAATGGTTGTTTTTTTGGGTCTTTGCTCAACTTTCTTGGTGTGTTTTTTCTTATATTTGACCACCAGAGATTGAGGTTTCAGAAACAGTTTGATTAAGTTTGCCTATGTACTTTAGGTGTATTCTGACGGCACAAGACATTGAGGTAGAAAGAAATACAAAGTGGAACGAAATGTTTTTCATTTGAAAGTTAAGGTTTCTCAAAGGCATTTTTTATCGTTTGATAATTTTATATATTTTTTTTATCCACAGTAAAGATAAATGATGAGTAGAAAGCAACATACCAGTCAGTAGATACGATAGAAACATTTAGCAGTACATATTCCCACTTACTCAAAGTGATTTTCAAGCTTGGTTACTCACCAGATGGTTGGATGTAAAGAGTCGACAAGATGTCTGTAGAAGAGACTGGAGACATTTATGCTTCTCCATTTCAAGATTTCAGCTGCTTCAGTTTCAGATTTCTTTGGCTTCATTAATTCTATTGTCTAACTTTCATAATAAACAGGATAAATTATGTGATCACTTTTTTTTATACAAAACTGTGAAATGTAAATATTTTTATCATAGAAGAAGAAATATTTGCTATGCCTATTATGCATATTATGATTTTTTTTTAAGACCTAAATGATCATTTTTTGAATTTGTCCTGTTATCTGTTGCACATGTTTTTTTTTGTTTACAGCTTGTTCATCACAGATAGTCATGGTTTAGTAATATGATGCTCACCATGATGAGGCTGAGTTTGTGTGAAGAAACTAATTCTGTACGTTTGATTGTGTCTCTCAGGATTCGTCCTCAGATGGCAAAGGAGAAGATAGAGGGCTGCCACGTCTGCACACTGGTCACACCTGGAGAGCCACAGGTCCTCCTGGGGAAGGACAAGGCCTTCACGTATGACTTTGTGTTTGACATCGACTCCGAACAGCAGCACATCCACCAGACCTGTGTGTACAAGCTCATCGAGGGCTGCTTTGAGGGCTACAACGCCACAGTGTTTGCTTATGGACAGGTATGAAAGCAAAGCGTTGCAGATGTTCAGGTAGTTTACCCATTTACAATTTGGCTTCTGTGAATTTTAAAACTCACAATGCATCTGAAAAGAAATAAAACGTGTTTGTTAACTTAACTACGTGTCTAGAGACAGATAGGAAGCACAACAATGTTTGAATGGTGAATAAAAAATGTGAGGAAAGAGGTTAAAACAACCACACAGCGCTGGGCTGATATGCAGGTTTAATGTGTCTGCTCGGGCAGTCAGCAAATCAGCCTCGAAACCAGGAAATACAACTCATTATAACACTTTTCTTTAGGATCTGACCTCGCCTATGTCTTTACCTACGGCTGACGTCAGATCCACAGCACGTCCTTCTAGTCTACTGTATAAAACCAGCTTTTAATTATGTGTTGTGAGTGACTCAGTTATGTATCAAAACTGAAACTGTACCGACTGCCTTTTATGACTATTTCAGTCACCCAGGCCAGCCTGTACATAAAATCATCATTTCAATCATAAAAATAATCACACAATAGCTTATAAAAATATATCAATGTTCACCTAAGAAAAAACTACAGAATGTGTAGTGCTTTTAAAAATCAGTAAGTAAACAAAACCCCAATAAATTTCTTCATTTCGGTCACAGCTGAAGACACATGGAGTATTAAAGGAAAGAGTTATAGACACGCACATTTAAGCCTGCGAAAAGAAAACCACACACATCCCTACTGAGTTTATTAAAATGTAATGATTTGACCTCCAGAAAACATACATGGTGCAAGAAACCAGCCTCGATGTTTTGAATGTGGGTAAAATCTTCTTGTTGATGGATTTTGTTTAAGACGGGCTCAGGGAAGACCTACACCATGGGGACCGGTTTTGATGTGACCCTGAGCCCACTGGAACAAGGCATCATCCCACGGGCCGTTCACCAGCTGTTTGAAGGGATTCAGACCCGGAGGCTGCGTGCCCAGGAGGCCCGCGTTCAGCCGCCTGAGTTTAAAGTCAGCGCCCAGTTCCTGGAGGTGGGCTACTAATTATTACTTAATCCAATAATTGCAAACTATGCAGTTAAAAATATTTTGCCTGCCAGTTTAAGTGTGTGTGTGTGTGTGTGTGTGTGTGTGCGTGCGATGGATGCTGGTTCACATTAACTCTAAGCAGATGGGACAGAATAGAGGAGACAACAGGATCAAACTCCCATTCCACTAACAGGAAGTGACAGGCCGAAGACAGATGGGCTGCAGCGTCTGCTCGTGCTTTGTTGATCCTGATTAATGTTTGCCATTACCTCTGACATTATTCCTCATCACTGAGGGCTAGAAAACGGATAAGAGCGAAGAATCAGAGGGAGGGAGGGATGCTTGCGTTAGGAGAACTGAGATATATGACCAGTAATCATTTCCCCTGAGGATTTTTAGATGATAATTGTTTCAGCTTTATTAGGGAGGTGCTGTTGTAGGTATGAGTGTCATCTGATTATCTAAATCACTGTGAAAGAAATGTTAGTATGAAAAAAACAAATAGGTTTTACATCTAGATTTTTTATCATTATTAGTGTTTTTCTAGGGCTGTTTAGGTCAGAAGGTTATCTTTGTTGATGGTAAACAGATGTGTGTGTGTGTTCTGTGTGTGTGTGTTTGGCATTAGTTGGGAACAGCTGAGCTCTCAGCTGACCTCTGTGACCCAAACCTTCGCTGTTTTCAGAGAGATCATTATTCCACCTGCTGGGTCTGCAGAAAGATCTGTGTTTCACACAGATGATGATTTTATTAAAGCAAATGAGAGCAAAACGTCTTTAGAAGCTAATGATTTTCAGGGCATGGGATTAACAATGTTAAATTTCTATGTCGTGTACCAACCTTGTGATAAACATTAATAATGACTGTAGAGTGGTGATGTGTGTGTGTGTGTGTGTGTCCATGTGTGTGTGCTGTAGTTGTACAATGAGGAGATCTTGGACTTGTTTGACGGAGCCAGAGATCCAGAGAGTCGCAGCAGAAAGTCCAACATCAAAATCCACGAGGACGGCAACGGCAGCATCTACACTACAGGAGTCACCTCCAGACTGGTGCACTCAGAGGAGGAGGTGGGCCCAGGCTAAATTAGGGTTTTTTTTGTGTGGCAGCTGATGGTATTTCACAAATTAAATTTTTGTTCATTTTATCTGCAAAAGGATAGGGTAAAACCTTAAGCCTATTTCAGTTAATGTAGATTTTGAGGTGCTTTTCAAACAGTATAAAAATTATTGATTCTCTCAACACTTTTTTTTTTCTCAAAGTTTTTTTTTTTTTTTTAGTAATAAAATTTTGCATTCCTAATTTTATCCACAAGAGTTGTAGCTAAATTCTGGCAAAACTCAAATCTTTCTTTTATCTTCAGTTGACTTTTTTCCACTTAATGCGGTTGTTTAATGTTCATTTGGGAACTTATCAGATTTGTGGTAAGGGTTTAAATGTTTTTTTTTTTTTATGATGTAAAGTCTTTAAAGGTTCACATTAAAGCAATGCACTACATTCTCCAGAGTTTGCTAAACCTTGCTGAAGATGCCATCAAACATTTTTTTTAAAACAAATTCATCTATTAGTTTTGTCCTCTATTGGTCCAGATATCTACCTTGATTCAAATAATGTCGCTGAAAATTAGCTCAGATTTACGTAAAATCTGATTAGGCGCAATAAAGTTGGTAAAAATAAAATTAGCTCAGACATTTGCTGCACTGGACAGTCTCATCCACCTTAAAATATTTACTTCATTTTGTCCAATTATTTTTATGTGATAGCAGAAATAGTCCAATAAATAGTCTCTGAAACGTTTCCCATGACACCAAATTATGTAAAAATGAGTGATGTTCCTGATCAAAGAAGTGAATGAATGCTTTCTGACGGAAATAAAATAAATGAATTATAGGAGCTGCCAATATCTGGTGATTAATCATCAATAACAAGAACAATGGTTAACGATGATAAAGGAGGCTCGACTCTAATGAAGGGCGCTTAACCCAGACTAGTTCACCCCATGAAGCTTTTTTTATCCTTTATAATCAAGATGTCTGAATATTTTTGAGATTCTCACTGATTTGCAGCCACGTTATAGAAGTAATAGTTGATGAGAGGCATATATCAACAGTTACACTCTGGATGAAAAAGGTCAGTAGTGTTTGAAGAAAGTTTGGTAATGAATTTCACATAGAAAACTTTCTGTGTATCCACTTTCTTTACCTGCTTGTTCCTGTTTAGGGTCATTTCTAGGTCAGCAGTCTAACTGACAGTCACAACCTCTCACTAAGACCTGAACTGTCAAACAACCTAAAATGCCTGTTTTTGGTCAGCGGGAGGAAACCAAAGTGACCCTATTCATGCATGAAGAGAACATTCAAACTTCCTGCAGGAGTCAAACCGGCAACCTTCTTGCTGCAAGGCAAAAGTTTTAATCAAATAACCGTGCAGCCTGTGGCGTTATCTTTTTAAACAAAACAAATTTATTTATCTTTTGTATGCGTGTGTTTCAGCTGCTGCAGTGTCTGAAGCTCGGCGCTCTGTCTCGCACCACAGCCAGCACTCAGATGAACGCCCAAAGCTCCCGCTCGCACGCCATCTTCACCATCCACCTCTGTCAGATGAGAGTCTGTCAACAGCCGCAAATGGTGAGACTGGAGTTTTGAAGTGGAGAAGGTAGACTGCTTGAGGGGGGAAAAAAGAAAAGCAAGATAAGAGATCACTGAAAAAAATCTGAAAATCACGACAGGGAGTTTCATGAGAGGCTATTTTTATTTTAGTTTGATCTTATTTTTTTACCTGCACCTTTTATTGAAAAATAAGACAGAATTGCCACTGTGTGCCGCTGTTATTGAGCACACAAAAGGAATATAAATAATTTTGTGGCCATTTTGACGGATGCAAGCTGACAAAAAACGTTTTCACTATTGAGTTAAACGCTGGAATTTTACAGAAACCTGCCTCTCTGTATTTTGATTTTCTTTCTCCTGTTTCTCTAGCAGAATGGAGGAGGAGGGGGGAACGAGGAGGTGAATGGTGTGGACTCCGGTCCCATTTCTCAGCCAGAGTACGAGACGCTGATGGCCAAGTTCCACTTCGTAGATCTGGCTGGCTCTGAGAGGCTTAAACGCACTGGAGCCACAGGAGAGAGGGCCCGAGAGGGAATCTCTATCAACTGTGGTCTGGTGGGTCAGACGCCACAACCACAAACATTTTCTGGTCCCAGATGTTGCACATTGCTCAGCTCCCCCTCTGCACTTTTGCATCTTAGTGTTAAACTGCTGTTTTGCATGTCTCTCCTCCATGGGTCAAGCTCGCTTTGGGAAATGTGATCAGCGCGTTAGGTGATCAGACAAAAAAGGCAGGACACATCCCGTACAGAGACTCCAAACTCACCCGACTGTTACAAGACTCCCTGGGAGGCAACAGGTACACATGCATGCACTAACAGTTATCTAAAGACATCTATAAGAAGATAATAGTTCATCCTGAACAGCTATGACAGCCAATCATCCCTGCCTCTGCAGCCACACCATAATGATCGCCTGCGTCAGCCCATCAGACCGGGACTTCATGGAGACGCTGAACACACTCAAGTACGCCAATCGAGCCCGAAACATCAAGAACAAGGTGGTGGTGAACCAGGACAAGACCAGCCAGCAGATCAGTGCCTTGCGTGCCGAGGTAGTCCGACTCCAGATGGAGCTGATGGAGTACAAGGCGGTGAGTGATGAAAGTCAGGTGAAGATAAATACAAGGCCGACAGAAAGCGAGGGAGGAGAAGAAAAAGGTTGTTGGATAGACGAAGGAAAGATGGAAAGTTTAAAAAAAAGTGTTAACACAATAGTGTCAACAAGAGAGGGGTGAAATGTGATGGATAAAACTGAGGAGAAAAATGGACAAAGCTGCAAAAGAGTGAACTGTGTTACAACGGCCATTCCTGCCACAGCAAATGATGAATCTGTGAAATTAAAAACCACTTCTGAAACATTTACACATTCACTCATCATTAGCCGTGTTTCCATCCAAATTAAATCGAATTTAGAGCGAATTTTTAAAATTTCGCAAAAAGGAAATGAATAATAAATGCGACTCTATGCTGTATCACAATTAAGAAGATTAAAATCCATGATGTCAGCATTTTACAGAGTAATAAATACATGTTCTGATCACAGATACAGATATTGTTTTATAAGGAGTTAAATATTGTACCTATGTGCAGAATAAAGCAGGGGCAGTGGTGGGCCCTGATTCGCTATTTGGCTAATATTTTAACTAGACTTTCATTAAGCAGATTATTATTATTATTTATTTATTTGTTAACATTGAAAACCGTTAGCGGACCGATTAGCTGCCACTAAATTAGGTTCCACTAATTTTAAGTCTACTAAAAGTTTTGAGGACTTAAAATTAGTGGAACCTAACTGAGTGTAATTAAGTGTAAAACCTCTAATTTTATGCCATTTATTCCCAATTAAACATAAACGGCCCCCCTGATCTGAACCCGAGCGGTGTTTTGTTATTGGACTTCTGTGCTCGTCATGGATTGTCCATAACTAACACCATGTTCA
>JARVJO010064274.1:0-18139 GCA_031762555.1 Cynodonichthys magdalenae | reverse complement strand
TTACACCTTTTGAATGCAATTACTGAAATAAATCAAGTTTTTCAAAATATTCTAATTTACTGGCTTTTACCTGTAAAAGCATCATGAGCGTGTGCAATATGTGGAGATGTCGTAACGCAGTTTATTGAGTTTCTAATCCAAAACTGGGTGTCTTCATTAGTGTTTTGAAATGAATGATTCAAAAACATTCAAGCTCAGTTTTTGTTGCATGTTTGTGTGTCCTACCAACAGCGTGTGGGGCGAGGATCTTGATGAATCCAGCAGCAAAGGTGATCAGGAATACAGGGAAGCTGACCCAGGCCAGATACTGCAGGAACACATTGCTTTCCAGAGCCTCAAACATCCACTTTTGTCCTGGGGAAATAAACACAGAGTTGAGGCTGTGAAAGCAGAAACTAATACATAAACCAGGAAAGCAAGTAGTAGTAGTAGTAGTAGTAGTACATCATGGCAGCAACAATGACTACATAAGAGCAACAAAGTACTAAAGACAAAAAAAATTATTTAAAGTTATAATTGTGTAAATATCAAATAAAAATTAAAGAACTTTTTGTGGTAAAATCTTATTTAAAGTTTTTCCATCATTTTGATTAATACATTCTTACTCCCAACTCGTCACATATTGACTCTTGTCCAGGTTCCCTTTACGTCCGGTTTTGACGCATATTTAGTATCAACTTTCACTACTTTCCTCAAGTCTCAATGAAATAATTTACAAGATCTTGTTATTCTTGTAACCAATGTTCGTTTTGACTGGTATTTGAGAGATTGTCATGTTAGCTCAGAGTATTTATTTAAGTTTTCTTTAACTAATGTAGGTCAGCCTGTTCTTTCTTACCAAGCAATAAACTGCCAACCTTGAAATATATTAACTTAAGAAGTCTTGTGTTAACAGACCTGAAATTTCTCCTCGTTAGATAGAAAACCTTTTTGAAGTGTTCTTAAATGCTCGTCAAGGCTAAACGTTGATGATCAAAGACAAAATAAAAAAAAACTGCCACTTTCATAAAACTTCATAAATGCTGAACCTCTAAACCCCTCCTTTCCTTCCTCACTCACCTTTGAAGCACGTGTCTATCCCTAAATCTACCACCCAGCTCACAAAAGCCACAATGAATCCCAGCAGGATGAGGAAGATCCAGTCCTCTTCAATTAGTGAGGCGAGGAACCTCCGACAGCGAACCGCGCAGACAGCTGGGACAGCATGAAGACAATTAAACATGTTAGATCCACAGTTGACTCATACATGCCATCTTGTGATTCTGTTAGACCTTTAAAAGAAAATGAGGAAATAATCATTCCTAAATCTGGAACGACAAAAACTTTGTGTACACGATGAATTATGGGTGATGGATTACTGCACAGGACACAGCCTACTGAAATGATCAGGACAAGTCAGTAATTTCCAAGAAGTTCAGAGAATTAAGTTTTTACACCAACCCCAGAAAAACAAATCTCTTATGATGTTAGTTGAGTGTTTACTTGGATCGAGCTGCTGTATGTAGTTTAAGCTGTGAGGATCCGTCTGTCTGTTCTTAGAGTTTATTATTTGATCCCGTTTTGTATCTTTATGGTCCTAGTGTTTGTATTTTACTTTACTTTACCCTCCCAATTGTTCAGCTTCTTAGTATTTCTCTCTCTGTTCTGCTCCTGCCCACCTGTTCCTCATCATCTGTCCCCAAGTGTTTGTCATTCAGTTCATCAGTGTTCTCCTTTGAATGTCTGTCTCCTGTGGCTCTAGTAGCGGAGCATTAACTGTGTCCAACAATGTCTCAGTCCTCCTTGTGATCTTTCCTGAGATTCATTAGTTTTTCTATGTAATGTTTGGCTGCTTCAACAGCTCTTAGTTTTTATGTCAAATCGATCACTTACTTTTTACCCGGGCCTCTCAAGTCCCTGCTTTGCACTTGGGTTTCAAACTCTACAGACTGTGACATAAGTCTTTCACACAGTTTGTGATTGTTTGCACAGAACAGTCAATAATCCTTTACAAGGATATAATTCATTCTACAATTTAAATTATTCGAGCAAAAACAAAAGCATAACAGTTCAGATTATACCATGTGATTTTCATGTTGAATTAAAGGTCTAACAAGAAACTCGTCAGTTTTTATTTTCAGACCCAGTCGCAGAAAAGCAAAAGCAAAGAACAAAAACAGTTAGGTATAAAGTATGTAAATACTACATTTTGAAAAAGTTCATTACTGTGTACTATGACAGTAAAGCCTGCGGCACAAGAATCTTAATACAAAATGAACAAGCACCAACATCGATTAATGTATATTAAAAAATACATGTGCAAATGTTACAACAAATGCACACAATACAAAGCAAAACAATCACACATGCGAACATAAACTAATGTGAGTAAGTGTAAACCAATCAGATCTGTTGTAACATGAACACTATCAGACAATACTTGGTGTGAAACAAACAAACAAACAGTCACTAATTATGACTAATTGCCAAAACTAAACATTACTTTCATGTCCACAGACATATGAGTATGCCCGACTAATGAAGCCTAGGCGTAAATTTAGACTGGAAGACTCTCCCCACCTCACCTGCTCCACCTGTTCGCAGTGTCATGTGCCCAGCTGCAGCTCATCAGTGCCTGATCCCCTCCTCGCCGTAACCAATCATCTCACAGAGATCCAGATCTAAAGGCCCAGCACCCAAGGATGTTCAACCCACCTCCACCTTCATCTCTGATCCTTCCTGGCAACCACACCACCACCAGTGTCCGAGCCCCAGCTGATTGTTGGCTCACAGCAGTTCGCTGCACCCACGTCTTCTGCTGGGGCTCGAGCACCAAATAACTTTCTCCATATCAATAAAACGATTTAACTATCATTCTCTATGTGAGTCTTTCCAGGTTGAATTGTTCATCCTCTCAAACTCTCCTGACCTGTTTCTCTTTACTGCAGGATAACAAAACTGCTCAATATTTTAAATTGGATGAAATACTCAAAGTAATAACACAAAAACATGTAGTCTTTGTTAATTCAATTGGTACTTTAAATTTTAATTAAATGGTAAATGAACTGTACTTATATAGTGTATTTCTATCCAACCAGAATACTCATGGCACTTTACACTAAAATCACACACATTTATTCAGCACTCTACTAAAGTCAGGTCCATAAATATTGGGACATCGAAAATGTATTTTTTTTTAATTTTTTATTTAAAGGTATTTACATCCAAATCAGGTGAAAGGTGTACAAATTACAACAGTTCAATTTAGTGCCTCCCACTGTTTATTAGACTAAAAGAAATGGGACAAATTAACAATCATAAATCAAATTTTCACATTTTAATACTTGGTTGCAAATCCTTTGCAGTCAATTACAACCAGAAGTCTGGAACACAGAGACACCAGATGCTGGGTTTCATCCATGGTGATGCTCTGTCGGGCCTCTGTCAATTTCTGCTTGTTTTTGTGGCATGGACGTCAGCAGGTGAAATGCATGCCCAGACAAATTCAGGTCAGGTTATTGCTGACTGATAGATTGTTATCTCAATATGTGGTTTGAGATTTCAGATGCTTTTGGGAACCAACATAACATGATCCTTTTCAATCAAACAGCTTCTGTCGTGGCCTAAAAGCTGCTCAACACCAAAAGGATGCCACCTGATCCTGTTACCTTGAAATGACAGAATTACAGACGATAACACAATCCACAACACTGCAGCTGATAATTGCAATAATGAAGCCTGTTGCTCAAACTACTTTTCTGCGTTACATTTCACAGTGAGGAACAAGTGGAGCTGCTAAGACTACCTGGCTATTGTGGGTCTATTGCTGCCATATTAAAACACACACATATACACAGAAAGTCAACCCACAGCTACAATGAAAACAGCGTTCGTGGGGACAAAGGATGCTGATGACAGGCTGGAGGCTGCTGCTCCTGTACCACTCAGTAGCAGACGAGCAGGAAGAGGTGGGTTTTTCTGGGTCTTGTGTGCGTACACAAAATACTCTTCATCTTTTCATGCATGTGTGGATAAACATCTTCAACCTTTGCACTCACTGTAAATGACACACTGCGAGCATATGTGAGGTTATTTGTTTGCTCTTGTTTTATGGCTTCACCTCACTGTGTATGTTTAGATTTGCCTTTTTCCTCCTGAAGATGCATCATAGTTTGTGCAGACAGTATTTCTCATGCTAGAGGCAACCTGCTGGTGCAATAATCAGTCCAGTCAGTGGAACTTTGGGATTCTGATCCATGGTGGCAGAGAAACAGAAAGTGGATTCATTAGCTGCCAATGAAATATTAACACTCTTCAGCAAAATGAGAGCAGAGGACACACGCACAAACAAAATCTGCTTATTAGGATAAAATTTTCTTCAGAAGCGCTGGAGTTATTTTACAACACTAGGGGGCTCTACATCTTCACAGAGACATAAGCAGTGCTTGTTTCAAGAAATTATAATGACAAACTTCAGTTGACAAGGAACACACTGAAATCTTTACTCAGACAGCTAATGGTAAATGTAAAAATGGTAAACTTAACTCTGACATTTGTCTTCCAAAGCCTCTGAAAATGTCTTAAATGCCACAAATATCATGATGTTTCATATGTCCCTCTGCAGCTTTAGAGTAAAGACCACAGGGGGACACCAGGGATTTATATAAATCAGGGTTCCTCTTATAGTAAAAACATAGTAAACGAAAACCTTTTCCATTATTTAGGGCAAAGTGAACTTGTGACAGAAAAGTTGTTTACTATGTTAGTAAAAAGTGGATAATGATAGCAGCTATACGACCATTTTTTTTCACTGTATTGATCCCCTGGTGGGGAAATTAATCCTCTGCATTTAACCCATCTCACATGTGAACACATGTGGGCTGCCAATTACAGCACCTGGGGAGCAGCTGAGGGGTTAAGGGCCTTGCTCAAGGGCCCAAAGTGGGGCTGGTTGGTCTGGGAGTTGAACTTGGCAGCCCACATGTGTGTGCTCACATGCGATGGGAAAAATGCAGAAAATGAATTTCCCCCCCCGGGGATCAATAAAGGTCAATAAATAAACAATGCAAAAAATTTAACACCAAAATCATATTATAGAAGGGAGTCAATTTTGGTTGGTTTTCTTCTAACATACTACCACAATAAATTTCACATTTCACAGCCTCTTTAAAACACATTTTCTTTAAAAGAAATATGTAAACTGCTCAATTTACTCAACTTGGTTTAGTGGAAACAGTTTGGTTAAGTAAATTTAACACTTCATTTCTTAGAGTTTGTGAAAAAGTACTTTTACTTTCCCAATTATTGAGAGCAGTTTTACGATCTTGACGTAAGTACTATCTTATTAGTGAAACTCGTTTTTACCAAAGTCATTTTCAGTAAAGAGATTTTTACTTTTACTAAGGTATTTATTTTAAGTACTTTATACACATCTGATTTTCAAATTGCAGGCAATAAAAACTGTACTTTTTTGACCATGGCTTGTGATTTAGCACTTACTGCGGCGCTTGGCACAGCGTCCTTTGTTTTCCTGCAGGTTTGAGGTCCTGCTTTGCCTACTGGCTGATAGCCTGTGTTCACTCTCCCTGAGATGAGTAGCCTCTTCCTTGGTGTACTCCCCAAGTTCCTGGGTGTAATGCTTAGACATCTGCAAAGGACCAGAGCAAAACATTTGGCAATAAGATGAAAACTCATTCAGTGGGCAGAGTCAAATTGTTTGATTGCATGCACATGACCAAATAAATAAGACGCCACCAAAAACAAAGTCACACACTAATATTTTGTTGGACTGCCTTTAGCTGTGATTACTGCATGTTTTGATAAGTGTTTTTTTTATTGTTTTTTTATTTAACCCTACATAAATGTTGTAAACTTTCATAACCTTTGTAAGCCACGGAGGTGGTGACCACGATTGTTTGTAGCTGAAAATGATGAATGTAGCACAAAGAAGCAGAAAGAACATGTTTTATGAATTAAGCAGACATAAACTGAAATTATCACAAAGTTAGCCTGGCCCTTGCCGTCCTACACAGTTCCACTCGATAGTAATCTCCCTTCTCTGCTCTGTCTGGGATTTCTCCCAAAGACAAAGATTTCTCTGGTAAGGTTTCCAATTATCCTCATGTGGTATTTCTTTTTTTTTTTTTTTAAGGGTAGCGCCTTGCATGGTTGCTGGACCCGGGACACCTGTTCTCCAAGTCTGTTGTGTTTTTGTCTATATCTCTTGAACAGGTTGTTCCGAACTGTAATTTCCCTTCATGGGATCAATAAAGTATCATTCAGTCATTCATTCATTCATTCATTCATTCATTAGCGAACAGAAAGAGGAGTTGTGAACATTACTTTTCTGTGCTGTTTTAGTCTGTCTGTTGTTTAGCAATGACAGCAGAGGACATGAATGAAGCTATGCTGTGTTGACAAGGATTCTATATTAAATTAAACTTGTCTCACAAAGCCTGCAGCACTCATTTACAGTCATCTCTTTCAGCTCGGCAGGGGATGGTTGTGTACAGCGCACACAATTTCTGGTTAGCTTCTTAGCTTAGCTTCCTTCTCGGTTGAGCTGGTGCTCTACATACGTCACAGCCAAATGTTAGCGATTTGGTAGTCAGATCCAATCATTTTAAAATTCAACAGAGTCCACGCCTCCAGCAAGAAATCATTCCTCAATAGCTGAGGTTCTCGACCCTACGTACGAAGCAAAGCGCAGAACAAGGGGTTAGTTTATATCAGGCTAGCAAAAAGTGGATTAAGTGAAAAAAAAAGCTATAATTATCTGAAATGGCTAAAAAGGAGCTAAGATGCAGAAAACAGAAACATAAAAACTTTAAAGTAGGAGAAAATACTAACTGAAGTACGAAAATGTTTTAATCAGCAACATAGCCTACCCAAAAAGTGCAAAAAGATGAATGAATGAAAGATTTTTTTTATTTCTTAAAAGACAGAATAAATTCTATATACAATAAAATACAAAATATACAAAAAAGAAAAATATAACAAACTAACTTTTATCATTCTATAAAATTAGAAAAAAAAACCCTGAACAAATAAATTTAAAAAAGCAGAACCAGAACAAAACATTAAAAGTGCAGTAAATGTTTGTAAACATTTTAAAGGGTTCTATGGATATCAATACAGTTCTATTCATTTTCAACTAGAAAAATCAAATGTCAGAAAAAGCTAAATGTGTATAAATAAATACATACATAAATAACTAACTAAATGAAAATTATTAATTGTTGAAATACCAAATGTCATAGCAGGAATGTCCTGAAGGAGCTGAATGTTTTGATGTATACATTTTAAAAAGGCACTAAAATTATGGAAAGAGATTTGTGCCAAAAGAAATACAGAAGAAAAATGAATTATCTTCATTGTGTGAATGCTTAATAGCATTTGTGATGCCTTCTTCCAAAATCCTACCTAAAAGCTTGGTTGCACTTATTTTCTCCTTTCACTCCACATCGTTCTTTTTATTTCCAAACAGCTATGAGACACGGTGACGGTAAACATGAAACAGCTGCTGCGCATGTAACTCAACAGGTTGTTGATAACTTAGCAAAGACTTAGTTTGATGCCACAAACCTGGGCAGTGAGAGGCAGCTTGGCTAAAACCAAGTTTTCTGTCTACATTGGCCAGAATGCGTGTAGTTCTGGTTAAGAGTTCAGTGAAATTATCAACAGTCTATTGAACGTCCATCCATCCGTCCGTTTTCTTCCGCTTATCCGGGGGCAGGTTGCGGGGGCAGCAGCTTAAGCAGAAAGACCCAGATCTGCCTCTCCCATTCCACTTGGGCCAGCTCATCTGTCCCAAGGCGTTCCCAGGCCAGCTGAGAAACTTTGAATGTGTCTCATTTCATGGGCTGGGTCCTCATGAGCACGTAGCCCAGCTGGGCCATGGGGGCCACATCCTCCCTGGGCCAGGTAGGCTGCTCAAAACTGTTGTGAAATGAGACTGTCTACCCTTCTCCTGACGTTGGCTTTACGTGAGCTTGCGTGACCACGCGCTACCCCGTTACCATAGTGATCAGTTTCATATCAAACAAAATGCATTGGGACGTGTATTTACACATGTTTTTACTGGAAGAATAACTTCACACTTAAAACGTTACAGGTAAATAAATAAAAAACATAGATAAATCGGGTTTAGCTTCACTATCAGCACTTGTAGTTGCATTTTTTTTATTTAACATCTTATTGCAGTCTAAATTTCAACAGCTAAGTTGCTAAACTTACTTTTAAAAACAAATTCTTTGGTCTGTGGTGAATTTCCAAACAATGCCGACTCGTTAAAAAAAAAAACTCCGCCATCTTTGTTTCTCTGTTTTCTTTGCTGCCGGCGCATTTATTCCTGGGATAGCCTCAGCCGCTGAGGATACTTGCATACATCCTCAGATTTCAAGAGTTTGTCGACTGCATTTCTCGGCCGCATGATGAGGAGCCTTAAATTTGGGACTGTACTCTGCACAGGGTAGTGTGGGGCTGACAAATGCGCACTCATGAGGACTCAACCCATGAATTGAGACACAGCCATGAACCCTCCAGCATGTCCTGGGTCTTCCTCTGGGTCTCCTCCCAGTGAGATGTGCCCGCCTATCGATCTCCCTCCCCACTCTTCCCTCATTCGTGAACAAGACCCCAAAATACTTAAACTCTTCCCCTTGGGCAGGACCTCTTTCCCAGCCCGGAGAAGGCACCCTACCCTTTTCCGGCTCAAGACCATGTTCTTTGATTTGGAGGCACTAAACCTCATCCTGGCCACTTCACACTCATCTGCGAACCGCTCCAGTGAGAGCTGGAGATCCCGATCTGATGACGTCAATACCAGCAACGTGGACGAAACTCTGACACTGGTCGTATTGGAACCTAACAGCCCATATCAAAGGGCTTGGCGCCCCATACTCCCGGAGGACCCCCCACAGGAGTCCCCAAGGGACACGGTCGAACACCTTCTCCAAGTCCACAAAACACATGCAGACTGATTGGGCAAACTCCTATACACCCTCCAGGACCTTGCTGAGGGTGTAGAGCTGGTCCTCAAAGCCGTACGGAAGTCTTTTTCCATGGCCTCTCCGAACTCTACCCCACACCTGAGTTTTGGCCTCCTCAACCACCCAAGCCGCAATCCGTTTGGACTGCCGATACCTATCAGCTGCTTCCTGAGTCCCACAGGCCAAAAGACCCAATTGGACTCCTACTTCAGCCTGACAGCATCCCTCACCGCCGGTGTCCACCAGCAGGTTCAAGGGTTGCCACTATGACAGGCACAGACAACCTTGCGGCCACAGCTTAGGTAAGCCGCCCCGACCATGGAGGCATGGAACATGACCCACTCGGACTCAATGTCCTCCACCTCCCCCGGAACACGTTCAAAGTTCTCCCGAAGGTGTGAGTTGAAGCTTAGTCTGATGGGAGAGTCTGCCAGACGTTCCCAGATCCCAGATCAGATGAGACAACAACAAAGTCAATCATCGAACTGCAGTCAAGGGGTGTCCTAGCGCTAAGAGCACATATTGGCAACCTTATGTTTGAACATGGTGTTCATTATGGACAATCCATGATGAGCACAGTCCAATCTATCGAAGATATTTTCTATTCATACGGCTCATGCGTATATCGCAATATATATTGTTATTGTTTTATCCCTCAGCCCTTACTAAATCAATTGTACAGTACATTTCATATTTGTGATTTTTTTTTTTCATTATTACCAATCACTGAGCTTTTCACATTTGAGTTGCAAAACTGCATTTGTAAAATTTCAAAAACCATTCAGTGTCCCCTGACTGGTTTTAAAATGGTCAAACCTCAACAGCGACTAAGAGTTAAGCACGGCAGACCCACAAATATGCCGAGTCAGCAGTACAAGAGACAGGAAGAATAAAGTTCTACTAACTGCACTGTCATCTGCACCACCTCCCATGATGCTCTTGGACATTTGACAAGGACACTAATTTTCCTTTTTCGCTCCCTTAAACAGGCTTCCTAGAACAAGTTCTACAGGTTGGTCGAGGCCACTGAAGCTAATTTCAGCAGAATAACAGGTGCTGGTGAAAAGTGAGTAACAGTAAAAAAAATATATATAAACAAATATGACACAAAAAATAGACTAACAGTACAGATTTTTTTTTTAAATAAAAAAAAATTTGGTCAATAAAAATTATTGCCTATGGTGCTGTCATAAAATTTAGATGATCATGGTATTGCCTGTTATGTGCTAATTTTCCTGTCTGTTAGCAAAATGCCTCATGAACCCATGAACCCCTAAACTGTTCTACACTTTACTTAATCATGCTGAAAATAACTTGTAGTTCAAAAATTCAGTCAGTAATTGCAGGCTGCTCTCATTTAGACATTTACAGCACTAAAATTACTGTCTGAAAAGATAACAGTATACAGGATAAATGAATCCTAAAATATCACCAAAAACAGAGTAAAGAACTTCTGCAAAGTGTTCTGTAAGGCTAAAATAAAAAAAAAACATTCATCACTGATAAAATTGAAAAAGAAAAAACAAAACAACATTAAAAAGTAAATGGTACTGATTAGTACAGAACATTACCTAACTCTGTAGATCAATAAATGTTAACGACTTTTAAGAATTGCTTTTATGTTATATGTATCAAAAACACTCTCTGTTGGGCAGCTGAAGTTAGGGGCATGAAAAAGCAGCCCTGGCATTTTGGACAGGCCCACCAAATTAGATAACATACATCTTTTCTGTATTTTTAATGTGTATACAGACTGTGCAATTCTTACCACATACCTTTACCACCTAAACAAAAACAGCACAACACATTTTTCCAGGGCCAAAACAATTAAATAGCTTTATTTAGTCTAATAATACAATCAGAATGCTGCCCACTGACTTAATTTTATTGTTGTTGAACTGTGTTTTTTGTTCTTTTAAATTTTTAAAGTGGTTTGTTCAAGATGGAAGACATACTAGCTTATATCATCCATTACACAAGGTCTCAAATAGCTGCTAGTGGTAAGGACATTATTAGATTATATGACCTGCAGGGGCGTAACCATCATCTCAGAAGTGAGGGGGGAAAATTTGTCTGAGGTCTATTGAGTGATTTCTTATATTCTTGCATTCAATGGCACCTCACCTTAATGGTTTTAGTCCTAACAGTACAGGACTAGGGGATTGACTTTAGTTATTTAAATTATAAACTAACAAAATCTAAAGTTTTAGCTGCCAAACTCTGGTTATGGTGACACAAGTTAAGGATCCAGATCATTAAGTGCCAAATGGCAATACAACATGAACATGAAATGTTCAGTAAAACATACCTTTCCTGTAATAACATTTTTATTTGGCATACAAAGTGGATGTGAGAAGGTAACAGGGTAGTAAGCCACATAATTTAATGCCATGAACATAGATCATGACAAAACACTTAAACACATCAATAATTTATTAAAATATGACAGCACTGATGTGCAAAATAATCAAGCTAAAGGAAAATGGCATGACCTATACCCTCTGCCTTTAATAATGCAGTCATCAAATAGTAATTCTAAAATATCTGTGAAAACCCTGTCCTGATAGCTTTTTCTCTGGAAGTTAAAATTTCTGCTTACCTGAGAAGACCTGTGTCATCATTCCTGCTGATGCCCTCAGGTTTAATGTCCCCTCCCTGACTTTGCTTTTTCTATGTATACGTAATAAAGATTTATTTTATTTTGTGGAAAGCAAGTAAGCACAACTTCTGAACAAAAATTAAGTAAGTTGCTATTTATAAAAATAAAGTAAAATAAAATGTTTAGTTGTGAAAATTACTGGTTTCCCACATTTTCCTGCCTTAAGAAAACAATTCTCATGAAATAAATGATTTATAAAAAACTGACATCTATGATATTCAGGTTTTATAATACTTGTATTTTTCCATATCAGGATTTCAATAAAAAAACATTTATATTGTATATATTTTCATAAATCATTCTTTAATGCAAAAACTGTCCTGAGCATGTATTTTATAAATAATACAATTTATAAATTTTACACAATAAATCTTTCATACATATATATATATATACACATATATATATTAGGGACAAAATTGTTTATTTTGCAAAGAAAATCTTTTGTACCAAATTTTATTTCAATACAACTTTTAAAACTGCTGTTGGTAGTGCTGTTGCCTCTCAGCAAAAAAGTTGCTGGATTGAATCCTGGGTAGAGTTTGCATGTTCTCTCTGTGCATGTGTGGGTTCTCTGGGTATTTTATAGATGATTCTCAAGTGACCTAACGACTCGCAGATCACATAATCAAATCGCCATATTTGTGGGTGTTAACAGAAGATGGAAGTATTGTTTGTGCAGCAGTACCAGGGTTTCCTCCAGTGTATTACAGTCCTGGTGGCCCGACCTCACCAGTTCTTACTTGACCCCTGACAGGCTAACCATCAAGACATTTAGAACCAGCGCCACCAAATATTGAGACAATAGAATTGGATAAATTCTGTCTGTTTGCTCACTGTTAGCGTGTACCAGATGTGTATGGTTAGCAACTAAGCCACTCAGTGTAAAAATGTTGAATTACTCCACTGGACTTAGGTTTCCTTAGTTGGAAAAGTGATAGAGCCGTGGACCAAATTCAAAATAGCAACAAGTGAGCCTTACCAAAGTTTCTTCATACTGCAGGGCTCGCTGGTCGGACCCGTCAGCCATGGTTCTGCTGCTTCTGAGCCCCCGGCGTCTGGATGAAAGTTTTTTGGCTTGAACGTGACAGGAACCCCCGACAGCGACGTCTCTATTCGTGAGGTGCTCTAAAACATTGGACTGACTCAAGTGTCAGTACAGGAGTCCACTAAATGAACTCTGTCTACAGAGTGTACACCGGTTACTATAAAGTCCATTTTATACAGAGTCCTCAGAAAGAAGTCCCGCCTCACACGTGTTTCTTATGGTTTGACCCTCCCATCAAAGAAGGAACTCCCTTTCTGGACCAAAGCTACTCATAAACAGAGAAGTATTTACTTCAAAACACTCAACACTCATAATGGTGTAATTGTCCCTTATTTGAAACTGAAAATCTGCTTTCCATATTATTTGATAAGAAATCGATTTTTGTTTCCGATTATTAAGTCAGGGTAGCTTAATTTGTTTTTACAGGATGAATGAATCAGGGTAACACTGACTTAATCTAATCAGTGCGGAAAAATCATTTTTTATTTAAAGGAAAGGTACAAAGGAAGATATTTTTATTTATTTATTGGTGGGCATTGTGGATTCCTTTAAGAAATGCTTGGCCTTTAAACATACAGGAGGATTTTCTACCTATATAACTATTCAAATGTCCTGAAGAACAGTTTTGGAACAGTTGTGAGTTATTTTCCAAGAACTGCACCACAAATAAAACCTCTTTTATCCTGCATATCTTACTCACATCCCCATGGAGACACTGTGGTCTGAAACCTGTTCTCCTAAAATTAGTGTTAAACATTGACCTTTGGTGAATCCACAGTTTACAGTATTAGTGACAGGAATGTTTCATTTGAAGTGTCAGAAGGTCAACAGTTTTCCTGATTTTACTTAATAGCAGCTGAGTAAAGAACATTTCTTTCTGACTTTAAACTTGTTCTCGATTTAATTTGTCTTCAGAAATCTTATACCAAGAATGTGAAGTGTTTGATGTTTTTAGAAGTGATGTGAAACAAATACAGAGAGCTGATTCATAGCCGTCAGCAGGGACATCAACCTGAGATAGATCTTTACTGAAATACGCACTCAAGCCACAGACAAATGAGTTCATCTCCAGGGACTAGACCACAAATATGACTTATTTACCCTGCATGCCTTACTCACACTTGTGAACATTGGGCCTCATGTAAGAACATTTTCATATTCTTATCCTAAATTTGTCTTACTTTTGTTCGTATGAAGCATTTGTACGAGCATGCCACATCAGATTCAAAAAATGCTTTTATTTTCAGGAAAAGTGTGTAAACGAGCAGCGTAAACATGATGAATGTGTATTCAGGTGCTCGTGCACGAGGAGAGGAGATTAACATAATTACCACCCCAAAAACACCATATAAGGCTACGTTTTCTGCCCCACATACCAGGAAGCGTTCGTTCATGAAAATAACAGCAAAAAGTAAAAAGAACTTAACGAGTTCGGAGACTGAAGTCCTGCTCTCAGAGATGAAGTTAAGAAAATCTGTCATTTTTAGCAGCGTCAGCTGATCTGCTAAAGCTGAGAGATGAAATGACGATTGCTGTTAATGTCGTGTCTCCTGTGGGTCGTATACAGTCACAGAAATAAAAATCGAAATCTTATTCATCTCTCTCTAGCCCTGCTCCAGTTTTCCCTTGGTCAAATATTTTTAATTCAAGTGTAAAACACTGTTAAATAATTTTCAATAATTCATAAGAAGAGCCACACTGATGTGCCAGTCACACACCGTGATTTAATGACATGAACATAGATAATTATTAGTGAATGGTAAATGGTAAATAGCCTGAACTTATATAGCGCTTTATAAGTCCCTCCGGACCCCAAAGCTCTTTACACTACAGTCATTCACCCATTCACACACACATTCACACACTGATGATGGCAAACTACCCTGAAAATCTGTCTGGATAACAACAGACTGACTACATGTAAAATATGCGACAGGTCTGGAACACACGTAAATTTTGTTCATATCCGAATAAAATCTTAGAATACGAGAAAATTGGTGAATTCCAAAAGTTCTCTTAAATCACTCGTACGCACAACTTAAAAACAAATGTGTTCGTATGAACGGTTCTTGCATGAGGCCCATTGATCTTTGGTGAATCCACAGTTATATATTTTTATCTGGGTTCAAACTTGTTCTTGATTTAATTTGTCTCCAGAAATAATTCTAATTGGGGGGCTTTGGCTGCTTTTCCAAGATACTTGGGAAGCTGGAAGATTCTTGAAGCATCTTTATGCCAACAATACCTGGTCTGAGCATCAGTATGGTTTTAGAAAAAACTGTTCTATATGGCTCTCTTGCATTTTATAGTAATGATTTCAACTACTTTAGAGGTAAAACAAATACACTGTATGAATTTTCTTACACTTCTCAAATCTTTTGACACCGAATTATTAAATTTACTATAAAAATATTTTTTTATTTAAAAGTGTATTTTATGGTCCATTGTTGTTTTAGATATACATTATTAATCTAACAAAACTATCAATATTTTGACACCTATTTTATTTGTTGACACCAATCTCTTCATTACTAACAGTAATTTTGACTCACTTATTGCAAAATCTGGGCTCATTCAACTTGTTCAGAAGTTACAAGTAAATAAAGTATCAGTTAATGTAAAAAATAATCTAACTCATAAAAATAAGATTTGGAATTCAGACAAAGTGAACATTTAAAATATTTTTTTAAATGTTTCTTTGGTTAAGTATTTGGGTCTCAAGATGAGAAACTTTGCTTTAAGACTCATTGTGAATTTGTTTGCAAGAAGCTCTCAAAATCTTCAGGGAATCATTAAAAAGGGAAACCCTAATCAAAAGCAAGTACCTTATAAAATTTGTACAACAGTTTAATTTATCTCCATATATCTTACTGTACATTATTTTAATCTGGGTTATTACTTATCCTTATTAACTAAAATTAATTCATAAACTCCCCAATTTTTTTTTTAAGAATTATCACTAACGCTACAAATTTAGGTCCATCCACACCTTTGTTTTAAAATGACAAATAACAATTTATGATGTGAATAAAAAAAAATATGAATCTTAGTTTACAAAATAGTACGCATTCCATTATCTTCATCCAAACATTTTCATAATTATTTCAATTATAATTCTTATTATCATTCATATTCCACAGGAGGAAGGCCTGATTCACATATCCTGTACTGTAGTCGCTAAATTCTGATTTATGTACGAAAGTAAAATGTCCAAGTGATATCTTTTAACCTTTTATTTAACCAGGTTAATCCCATTAAGATCAGAGATTTGTTTTGCAAGGCAGGCCTGGACCTGAAGACATCATATCATACATGTTTTTAGTCTGCGGGGGAAACCAGAGAACCCAGAGAAAACCTGCGCTAGCACAAGGAGAACACGCAAATTCTGCACAGTTTGATCAATCAATCAATCAATCAATCAATCAATCAATCAACTTTAGTCAACTTTGTTCTAAGAAAAACACAAAACATATGACATGGATACACAGTAGAAACATCCCGCTGTGTTTGTGGGGTCCAAATGACCCCACCCATGTTTGGTGCGGTGGTGGGGTCCTCCTGACCCCCACCTAATTAAGTGGTGGTTTGGGGGGCAAAGCGGGGTTGGGGTGGGGTCGTTAGGTGATGTTTTTGGGTGGCCTGGCTGGCTCCCCAAGAGGCAGCCATGACTTTTACTTGCTAGCTTTGTTAGCGCGCCGCAAGGACAGCGGGAAGTGACCAGGTGTTCAAATAAAAATATAAATACAACTCTAAATACAATATTAGTATAAAAATATAAACCAAGATAAAATCAGGTAAAAACATATAAAGCCTAATAAAACTAAGTAGAATACATTTAAAAACTAATTCATTTATTCATATATATTTTGGGGTATTATAATTAAAATTAATTTTTCAATTTTTGTTTTCTTTTGTTTATTGTTTTGTCTGTCCAAATAAACTAAACTAAAACTAAATGTACATCTTATACTAATAAAGGTGATGTGTTTGTTGTTTTCATATATATTTTGGGCTAATATAATTAAAATACATTTTGAAATATTTTCATTTCACATCCGTTGGTGTTATTATCTGTGTTTTATTAACCTTAAGAATAATTAACCTTTATCTTTAATTTTATTGTATTTTATTTTATTGGAAGCCCATTCAGGATTTTGACCTCTCCAGCACATTTTGTTCTTTTTTCCTTTTCCTTTTGCGTGCTATTTTTTTTTTGTCCGTGCATACGGATTAAACTAAAACTAAAGTAAATTACATCTTATACCAAGAATGTGAAGTGTTTGTTGTTTTTTAGCGGTGATGTGTAACAAATAGAGAAATGATTCATAGCTGTTAGAAGGGACTTCATCCTGAGATGGATATATACCAAAATATACACTCACGTCCAGACAGCAGGAAATATGTGTTTTGTTCAAACATGTTAATCATTACAATGCAAAATGGGAAAGTTGATTCAAAGTGTTTTATGTTTAGTGCTTTATGATTTAAAGTTATTGCTTAATCAAAATTTATATTTTATAATTTAATAACTAGTATTACCAGCTAACCAGGATATGACCTAAAGATTTGAAGAAATACATTTTTGTAGAAATTGAACTTGGTGAGCCAAGAACTAGACCACAAATAAAACCATTTTTTTACCCTGCCTATCTTACAACCACATTAAGACATTCTTGCCTGAAACATATTATCCTAAGACAGTGGATCCGAAATTCATTTTTTAAAAGGCCCCCTATACCTCTAAATGTATGCTCACATCTCTCATGCTAAACTCCCAGTATGGGAACCACTATTCTGAAGAGGCAGTATGTGTTATGATAGTTTAAGAAGGGATCATCAAGAGGAGCAGGCTGTGGAATGTTTATAAAGCAAAGGCTACAAAATCACAATATTAAGTATTGGAGAAAGATAAAGAACTTGAATATTTATTTGAAATATGAGGAAAAGAGATAAAATTAAAGATGAACATTTTTTTAAATCCATGTAAAACATTGTCACATCAACTGAGTTGATGTAGGAGGTGTTGGGATATCTGGAATGGAAAGTAATTTAGTGTGGGGATAGAAATGGAAAAAATGATAACATGGGGTACCAATTCAGTTCAGTTTATTTTTAATAGCGTCAAGTCACAACATATGTCGTCTCAGGGCACTGTACACAAAAAACAATCTAAAGAAGCCAGAAGATTGCAATGAATTACTGCATCACAGTCTCCCAGCAGCACATTGGAGACAGTGGAGAGCAAAAACTCCCTTTTAACAGGACGAAACCTCCAGCAGAACTAGAACCAGACTTAGGACAGGCAGCCATCTGCCTCGACCGGCTGGGTTTGAGGGACAGGAAAGAGACACAGTGAAACACAAGACTGGTTGAATGAATGAATGAATTTGAATGAATGAATTAAATTTATTTCAGACAATTAACAATTTTCAATAATAAATAAATCAATTTCAGAAATACTTC
>JARVJO010064212.1:0-18148 GCA_031762555.1 Cynodonichthys magdalenae | reverse complement strand
GCTGGCCTGGGAGCACCTTGGGATTCCCCCAGATGAGCTGGCCCAAGTGGCTGGGGAGAGGGAAGTCTGGGTCTCTCCGCTTAGGCTGCTGCCCCCGTGACCCGACCCCGGATAAGCGGAAGAAAATGGACGGACGGATGGATAAAAAAATATCCTTAACATGGATGGTTTTTGTAAACTGTTGGAAAGTCTTTAGACATGCATCAGGATGCACATGGTGGGCATGGTGAGATTATGGTCTTATGTGGTTCTGACTTTGTGGCTGCTGATAGACAGAGCCTGGTGATGGCAAAGGAGAGTATCTCAGGGACATGAAAATTAGAGGAATACAACACATAGAATGGTAGCATTATGACTGCCTTAACCCTGAAGTAGGTTTTCTGTGATCCAGAGAGTGGTGGGCAATCAGGGCCAGCAAAGACTTATCTGCTGGTACAAACACAATCAGAATCACTAGCTTAAATTTTAGTTTATTTTTTTTCATTAATATTATTAGGCTATTATTGTTTTGAAATATTTGTTTTCTTAGTTTCATAGCTTTTCTCCTGTTTGCACAGCTTTCAGTAGCTTGTATTTATTAGAGTTTTAATCCAATCGCTAATCAAGCATCATCTGTTGCTAGGGTACAGAAGAGGGGGTACAGACAACAGGAAGGGAGCATGAGAAAAAGACCACAGGGAACATAAGATTCACAAGGGAACAGACATGACTGAAGGAATACAAGGAAAACCACAAAAGCAAATAACCAAAGACTGACATGAGGAAGACCTGGGAAAATGAACAAAGACTAAATCAAATAGATCACATAAATGCACAACTAAAAATAAAATGAGAGTTCAAGATGACGGCCCAGGACCTGGCCAAGGCAAAGCAGGTGCTTGGGAGGACAGCGCGGAACTCAGGAGGACGGTCTGGGACCAGGCTGAGGCGAAGCAGGAGCTCATGAAGATTGTCAGGGGCCTGCCAGGGCAAGGCTTTGGGAGAGGGCAAAAGATTCAGGAGACATGGCAACAGGCATAGATTCAGGAGACTCTGCAACAGGCATAGATTCAGGAGAATCTGCAACAGGCATAGATTCAGTAGACTCTGCAACAGGCATAGATTCAGGAGACTCTGCAACAGGCATAGATTCAGTAGATTTGGCAACAGACATGGAAACAAGAACAGACCTTGAACAGACATGAAACCAGGAAACCCAGGAACAGACTTGGAACCAGGAAACTCTGGAACGGGTACAGCTATAGATGACTGGAAATCAGGTAAAGGTGGCTCAGGAACAGGCAAAAATGGCTCAGGATCAGGTGAAGATGACAGATGACTCTGGAGCTGGAACAAATGGCTTCAGAACAGGAGCAGGTGTAGAACCAGATGACACAGGAGACTCGGGGACTGGAGAGCAGGTGTAGATGAAAAACCAGGTGATCCCAGGACTGAGGGGACTGGAAGCCTAGAGACAGAAGAAACTGGGACTAAAGACTCTGGAACAGAAGAGACTGAAGACCCTGGAACTGAAGAGACTGAAGATTCAGGAACTAGATAGACTGATGAATCAGAAACAAGTGAGACTGATGACTCAGGGATTAGTGAGACTAGAGACAATGAAGGGGACGGTGGAGATGGATCAGATGAAGAGAATAATGAAGATGGACCAGATGAATAAGACGGAGGTAATGATGGTAATCGATCAGCCCAGGAAGATAGAGATGATAAGTCAGGCAAAGGGGATGATAGTGAGGATAAAGCAGATGGAGAGGATGGTGAAGTGAGTGATACATTTTCGCTCAAGGCTGAAGCAGGTGATGTGAGCTTGGGCGAGGCTGCAGTGTGCATGGAGACCACCTTGAGGGACTGCAGAATGTGTGGAAACCACCTCTGTGGCATCGGTGTTACCAGAGGAAAAACCATTCCATAAGACTTTAAACATCCAGTGGCTGTGGCAGAGTGGTTAGGGGAGTCGTCCTGGAATGGTTCGAGCCCCCGTTCCAGCTGTCTCAGTTATTGTGTCCTTGGGCAAGACACTGATGCCTCTGATGTGTGTCCCATCAGTGTATGAATGTGATTGGCACTGATTAGTCTCCAAAGTTTATTGTACATGTTAGCTTTGTAGGAGATCTAGTAGAGTGCTGTGTGAATGGGTAAATGAGGGCACAGATTGTAGTGCAAGGTGCTTTGAGTATCCTGGTTGGATAGAAATGCGCTATATAAGTACAGTCCAGACTTTCTGGTGAGTCAAGACAGTTTTTTATGTCTTTTGTATGTTGGATTGCCCTCCGTGTTTATGTACCTCGCTTTCTGATTGGCTGCACATTATATTCAACAGGTTGCGAGCTTGTTTGTTCTTAGGTGACCACTACACACGCTGTGATATTGGGCAAAAAAATCAAACATGTTGAATATTCTCGATTTGAGGTCAGAGTGGTCCCGATGTCCTTCCGAGCCGACTAGATCACTCCTATCTCACTGATGAGGCCCCCGCTCATATGGATTCTTTATCCATCCACATTCACCATAAAAACTAGAGACCCCCTCTGAAACACAGGAAGGAGAGGCGTTGGAGACCCCCTGTGTAACACAGGGAGGAAAGATGTCGAAGACTCTCTCTGGAACACAACAGAGAGGCATCAAAGACCCTCTTTGGAAGACACAAAGGAGAGGCGTCGAAGACGTTCTCTGGAACACACGAAGGAGAGGCATCAAAGACCCCCTCTGGAACAAAGGGAGGAAAGGTGTCGAAGGCTCTCTGGAACACAAGATGGAGAGGTGTCGAAGACTCTGTCTAGAACACATTAAGGAGAGGCATCGAATAATCTCTCTGGAACACATGACGTAGAGGCATCAAAGACCCTCTCTGGAACACAAGGAAGAGAGGCATCGAAGACTCTTTTTGGAACACATGAAGGAAAGATGTTGAAGACCCTCTCTGAAGCACAGGAACATGTCTGCTCAGGTGAACTGGACCCTGTCAGCTCGGGAGAGCTGGGGGGCAGCAAGGACCGGCCCTGTAGAAGCTGCCACAGGCCCTGTAGAAAACGCCATAAGCCCTGGGGAAACTGTTGCTTTTCCGCAACTGGAGTGGTGACAATGGGAAGAACCATGGGAAACATCCAGGGAAAGGTCCTCCTTCTCTGGCAGCTGAGGTGGTGAGGGTGGCTCAGTGGGAAGCCAGGCAGTCAGTGGGAAAAAAGCTGTACAGAGAAGCCTTTGGTCCTGCGAAGCTTCCTCAAATAGCACCGACATCCCTGGGAGAGCTGGGAGAACAAAGCCATGAAGTCAGCCATAGCCACCCATCTGTCCCCCAGGTTGACAGAGATATTGCCCAAGTTCATAAAGGCACAGGTCATCCTCTGGATTAGGAGCATCTCTTCAGGGTTGGTCTGTCCATTCTGTAAAGTAAGGTAGCGAGGCTGGACCCAACATACCAGCATGACATGAGGACTAAAAAAAGTATTTATTCAAACAAAAAGCCAACATGACAGCAAACAAAATACAACGGCAACAGGAGAGCACAAGAGGAAGCCAGGGCAGAAAGCAGACAATGGAAAGACAAGGAAGTGGGGAAAAAGGACTGGTTAAATAGAGATAGGATAAGTGGAAAGTGGAAACAGCTGGGTGATGACTGAGTACTAACAGGTGTGGAGAATGTTCAGGAGAGGGCCGAGCTGACTGAGGAAAAGGATGAAAATGGAAACACAGAGAATGAACACCAGGGAGAGACAGAACATAAGACACAGATCCTCACACTAGCTGGCCTCAGACGTCAACATTTTTACATAGTTTGATTGGTTGATCTTGGAGCACATGGTTCAGAATCAGGAAACTTAATTTCTGTAGTGTCTTACAAGCAAAATGCCAAGCAGACATTCTCAGAGGTACAAAAAATTTAAACTTATGACAAAAATATGACAAAACACATTCAACTTTCAGTATTAGCTTCCATGGTGGTGATATAGACAAGGACTTATTGTTGAAATGGAAATGTCATGTATGACAGAGGAACCGAATTCTTGAGGAAAAAATGGAGGATGGATTTTGGAAACAAATAAAAAGTTTTGGCGAGTAAAATATATTTTATTTAAATGTTAACATGTCTGTAATGATGCTTTTGTTTAATGTATGTGGCACAGCTGTGGCTTTGAAAGCTTGTTGAATTGTGTCGCTTCAGTTATGATTTTCATTCTTGTTTCGTGAGACACCTGCCTGTGGTGCAACATCATATTATTCTACGTTTCTGAGTATTATTGGTGGTTTTTGGAGCCGTGGTATCATGTCAAGTTATTCAAATTGTTTTTAAATTATATGGATGTTCCCCCATTTTGCATGGATACAGACATAAAGGGCAATCTTATAGATGTTTTCAAAAACTTTGCCTCAAATTTATGAAGTCTCAGAGCTGGCAGCCTGTCCTCATTCTGCCATCCCTGCTTTTACCTAATGAGGGCCGATGAGCAATGAATCAAGTTCCAATTGTCATTTAACTTTTACCCATTGGTTAACTAATGATCACATCTTGTTAGGCAGTTAATAACTAAGTAAGCAATAAGTTAGTATTAGTTTATTTTATCCCCCTCAGTAAACTGCAACATCTTCGATTAAACTGTCAACACTGAATTGAAGGACAGTTTTTTTTCTACCATATTTGCCAAACAGACAAATGTATCTGTGGTGCTTACAGACAAGATTTTACTAACCTAACAATGATGAATTATTGTCTGCTTAACGAAATAATGTCATCAAGTGTTCATAATTAGATCATGTTAACTGACCATCATCTAATCATTGACTGTCTAATATGTAATCATAAGATAACCAATTGGTAAATTACCAGTTAGAACTAATTTTCTTTGTGAATTTTATTGTAAAGCACTTCCCTGACCTCTGACCTACATGTACAAACTGACCTTTGAAATGTTTGAGAACTACTTTTTGTCTCAGGATGTCCTCGTCTCTGTAGACAGTGCAGATGTAGTCTCCGCTGTCTCTGTCTGTGGGGTGTTTCAGAGTCAGACTGAGGTCTCCAGTTCTCAGAAAGTCTTTGGTCATCTCTGTTCGGCTGTTGTAAAGGTCATTCTGTTTGTTATATTCATTTTTTGTGTTTGTATACACATGAATAAAATCGATTTTAGGTCCAGAACGAGTCCACTCCACTGTTGTGTCCTCAGGCAGGTTGGCTGTTGTTCTGCAGGGCAGGATGACAGATTCTGCCCCTTCATTCACATTCACCTCCACCTGTTGATCTAACAAAACAATTTTATACAATAAAATCAAAAGAAGTAACAACTAAAGCTGCAAGTAGTGATAAACAGCACTCACACCTTAGCAATTCCCCCATCTTTCAAAATCAAAGACCATGTGAGTTACCAGACCCACATTCAGACTGAACAAAAATTATATGGGCAAAAATCTGCAGGTGTTGGAGTTTGTTGCTCACCTTTGACCTTCAGCTGAACTTCTGTCACTCTCCGTTCTTCTATAATAGTTCCGAGGCTGCAGGTGTAGTTTCCAGTGTCAGTGACTTTGGGTTTTCTCAGAGTCAGACTGAAGTCTCCAGTATCCAGAGCATCAGGTCTTATTGATGTCCGTTTTCTGTAAACCTGGTTTTGGTCTTTGAGATCATCTTCTTCATCTCTTCTCAGGTAGACATATTTGGGATTAAGATTATTTTGAGTCCAAATGACTGAAGGATTGTATTCAGGTATTTGATCCTTATAGAGGCAGGGCAACAGGACAGACTCCGCCCCTTCATTAACTTCCACCACTCCAGCCAATGCATGCTGGGAAACTGATGATACACAAACAGGAAGACAAATCAGCTGTGATTCTGTCAGTTCTGTCTGTTCATAAAATCAATTAAATCATTTCATGTGTTAAAATTTAGACTGACTTCTAGACCTAACCCTAACCCAAAAACTGGTCCACCTAAACATCTCTGATCCGAATAAATTGTTTTTAAAGATTCCATTTCTCTTTTGAGGGTGGTAGGAGAGTGGTCGCAACAAATGACCTGAGTTCCAAACTAAAGGTAGACATGATCGTTTTAGATTCCCTTCTGCCTATCATGCCTAAGTTTTAAACTAACATCATCTTTCTATGTTAAAAGTTTCAGCAGAAGAAACAACAGCTGATCTTACCGTGAAGGAGGATTCCAAACACCACAAACATCATCTTCCTGTCAAAGTGCAACAAGCTCAAACTAGGAGCCATGAGCTCCCAGCAGCTCTCGTTTTCCTCTGTTCATTATGTCTTGATACTCTGACAACTCTTCACCATCACTTCACCAACAGTTAGCAGCTCTCAGAAAGAAAAAACATCAGTTCTCAAGAACACCTTTAGTTTCCTCATAGTTTCATACCGGATCATCCAGTTTGTGTAGAAAAGTTGAAACCAAACAAATGACTTCCTCCTTCTTCACAGATGTGTTAGGTCAAAACTCACTTGTTTTTTCTTCTCCCTAATTGCTCTGTTTCAGAAAGTGTCAGAAGAAGAGACCTTCACTGGTTTGACTGTTTAATCCTTGAATCCCAAGCTTTTGCTTGGTGTGCATTTCTAAATTGTTCTAGCTGTTTAGTATTAATAGAATCTTACAAACATTAAAAACAAACATTGTTTTTGAACAAGTACAAGTAAAAATACATTTTATTTAAGATTAATTTAAAAGAAATCAATGAATAAGAATAATTCATCTTTGGCATCTGTAGCAGCTCTTTGAAGTTTCAACCAAAGCTAACTCTGTGACGTTTGTCAGCGGGAGGACCCATAACCAGACAGACACAAAAATCCCCAAGCAAAAATAAAATAAAAATTTAATTAATGAAGATAAACAGTTTGCTTGGTGACAAGTTACTCATAAAATGATAATACTCAAGAGGAGGGCTGTTTCACAAAACCAGGATTTAGAAATCCAGGATAAGAGAGTAATATAGGCTTGACATAACTTGATCAGTTTATCCTGGCTTCATCCATACAACAAGCCTCTGAATTTAAACCACTAGATGGCAGGAATTCTGTATCAAGACTTGACCCCAGAACAGGAAGTGTACCCCTCAGTGATGTTATGGTGGTAGGCGGAGTCAGGACTCAAATAAGTTGTTAAGAACTGAAAGCATTCTCTGCCTTGATGCCAATTGCAGATCTGAGCAATAAACTCGCTTTCAGTCCACAGCGATGTGGTTGTATGGATCTCCTTACCCTCAAACATTCAAATATTGTGGAATCTCTATTTGCTTGTGAACACGTAATGAACTGACTGAACACATTTTTATAATCTTTCACATCCGCCCCAGACATAAATAAAGGGGATGTCTTAGAAGGGATCCAGTGGGGGACAGCCACTGACTGTGTCCCTTCCATAGAAGTACCATAAATAAGGTAGTCCTTCATACATGGTACATCATTCTAGTACTGAGAATGAAACATAATCACACATTTCTGTTGTATGATATGGACCGCTTGGTGCTGTGCTGACTTTTAGAACCCAACAGTCTGCACAGGTAGAGGATGCCATCTCCAGAAAAGCAGTAACACTCAAGAAGGTAAGTGTTGGGAAAAGCCAACAAGACTGACCTGTCCTGAAACATTCTTTCCTGTCTGAAAGCCCTTTTCAAAATAGGTGCTTCATCAACAACAATACAATTCAAAAATGGTACATCATTGTAAAATATGACATGCATTTGAACCTACTTACATGGCTTGACTTCATTGACAACTTTGTTCGTTTATCAGTCATTTCTCAAATCTCCTCAACACATGTGATAGTCTATTTAAGGCCTTTCTGTCAAACTTAGAATAACAGCAGTATTCAGAAACACAATGGAACAGTAACAATGCCCACATGGAGAATTATAACATTTATAATGGATCCACCTTAGAACCTGAAGGTGTCAGGACTGTGTTAACTCTGGAACAATTTACATTCTGAGAAGGGCACTCCTCATTGATGTTCGGTGTCAAGAGAACCACAAAAAAATGTCCTTGCTTCACAGAGTCAGAGCAGGAGCGTGAGACAACAGTTCAACCTGGAAAGACTCACAGAAAAATATAGCAGGTAAACAGTTCTATTGATATGAGAAAGTTCTTTGGTGCTCCAGCCCCGTCAAAAGACGTGGGTGCAGCGAACTGCTGCGAGCTAGCAATCAGCTTAGGTTTTAATGCAGGTGGAGGTGGGTTGCACGTCTGGAGAACAGACTGATCATTGGGTGCTGGGCCTTTAGACCTGGATCCCTGAGAGATGATTGGTACAATGAGGCGAGGATCTGATGCTGATTGACTGCAGCTGGATGCATGATGGATGGAGCAGGTGATGTGGAGAGAGTCTTCCAGTCCAGCTTCATTTTACGGTGGGAACTCCAGATAAAAAGGTAAGCTAAAGTTTCTATGTTTGGTCTTGAGAAAGTTTGAAACATTCAGTGTTTGTTAACATGTTTATTTTCTTATTTTACTTTTTTGAGGCAAAAAGGGTTGTAAAAATCAAATCCCTCCTCTAGTTAATATTCAAAAGACGTTTTAATTTAGTTACGTACGTTAACTACATTAACTAACTACGTTAATTAGTACTTTTCTTTGTCTGAGTTTCGGAAGACGAAAACCTACACGCTCATTGGTTAAAAGCCATTAAAGTTTCCACCTCTTTATGACATGTAGCTCCTGTGATTGGACAGACCAACATAAAACTCCACCTCCCAAAAACTTTAAAACTTAAGTGCGCAGGTTATTAACTCTCTTACCTTTCACTCACAGCTCCTACAACAGGAATATTTCTAGATAACATGAAAATAGCTAAGGTGATTCAAGAATGGTGAAAAATGTGTGTTTGACAATTACAGACCAATATCCTTGATGCCACAATTTTCAAAAATTTTACATTAATTATTTGTGACAAGATTAGACAGATTCATCAACAGACAAAATATTTGAAGAAACTCTGGTCTGAACGGAACACATCTTTGAAAAACTGTTGCTTGACTGTTATTGTAACTCTGGTTTCTCCACACCGGATGTCGAGTCCATCTAGAATTCGGTTTTCAGCTGAAGAAACGTCACAAAACTACAAAAACCATTAGGAGTCTTGTAAACTGTATCATAGTTGAGCAAAACAATTGATTAGCTTATTGCAGACAGGTGTTTGAGCTCCTTAACTGTTCACAGCCGTGCTGCTTTTAAAAACCTAAGACAAGCTTGTGAAACAGAAACATGATTATCTTAGATTGATATTACGGATTCACCAATTAGTCAACTTTAATACTTTTCAAATGAAATAAAAGGCTAAAATTGCAGCAAGTTAAGACTTTTAAGAACAAAATATTAAGGTTTACATAATCTGTAATTTGGTCTGGGATTACTACATCAAACTGCGTTCAGAGTGAAAAGAATTATTATCTTTACATGGCATATTGAACGAGCGCAATAAAAAATCTATAATTTAGCATTAGGTATAGAAATTAGGATGTTTTAATTATGGAACTTTTCTGTTTTGCCAAATTGTTTAATTTTTTGGTTGAAATATTTTTGTCTGCAATTTCTGCCTTTACAATAAATACATGCCAAAATGAGTTTATATATTGTGCAGGTTCTTGATCATTCGGATCTGAGAACTTAATGCAGTTTTTATTCATCTTTTTTGTTTTGTTTTGTTTGCTCCAACAAATTTGTCATCTTTTTTTTAAACTTTTTTCATCAAGTGGACTCGTTCATCATGTTACTTTCTTTATTCACTTGGTGCAGTTTTTCATCATCATTTGGACAAAAATTTAAATTCTCACATGATAAATACACAACCTAAAAATCGGTTGCTGTGTTTAATTTATGCACTGAGAAACAGCAAAGACAATGTGACACAAAGGAACACTGCAGGATTTCACTAATTCATCATTTATTTGCACCGTTGACATTTTTCATTGGACAAAGTTGTGATTCTCAGTGTCATCTTGAATCAAATGAAAATGGTCATGTGACACTGTTTTGAAAAAAATGGTACAATACAAAAACCACAAAAGAATTTGTCAATCTAAAAATCTTCAAATATTAACAATATTTACATAAAAAAGGCATTTAGTTTCCAGGTAAAGCAGACTTGTGTTTTGGAGCTGCTGAACTGAGAGTTAGAAGGTTCACAACATGTGAAGATCAGAAACTGAGTTTATGTTTAACACATTTTTTTATAATAAAGTTTACAACAGCTTTTCTCAAAATGGTTGCTGCAGTAATGAATTTACTGATCAATACTAATCTATATTTATGAGTGTATGGACCAGAACCAAAATTATCTTTTCATCTATCTGCTCCATCACTGAGATTTTTTGATTGGATCAATAATTGAAGTTAGATCAACAAACAGATCAGCCTGATTGATCAGCTGGAAGAAGACTGATGACCTCTGCTGGGTGCTGGTCCTGGACTCGTTCTGCAGAGGAGACAAGAGGCAGTTAGACAGAGACATTTAGACTTGATCAACAGTCAGAGAGAAAAACACAGACAGTCAAAGAAAAATAAATAGAAAGACAAAAAGATATAGAAGTTGTCACAGACATTCCCTCAATGACAAACAGACAGATATTTTACTAACAGATGTCAAAGCTGGACAGAAAAATTAAATGTGTTACAAATGAAATCAGACTAAAATGAGTTAAGCCTATTTCACACTCCCTCCGAACTGCCGAAGTTGATTCGGATTGTTGCAGTTTCCTGATGAAAATTACATCACTGTGTTCTCAGCATCAACTCGGCCACCCCTTTTGTCACAACCCATTGGCAGAACTGTTTACCCATCAACATTAGAACTTATTGTGTGATTGGTCAAAGATTTGTGGAGTGGTCAGAAATTCATGGATGGAGATAAAACAGAGGTGCACAAAAGAATCTGTCTGATAAAAACTGTGGCTCTTTAACAGGACAGATTTGTACAAAAATAACATCGGGTGACGAGTCTCTGATATTTTTTTCCCGCATTATTAACTCCAGCTGGAAGAAACCAAGGTGTGTCAACCAGTCAGCTTCAGTTGAAGTACGTTAATACTTTTAATTTACAATTCTATTTGGTTTTATTTTTAACATTAAATTAATCTGTAAAAAATGCAGATATTACTCATCTGAAACCAGAATATCTGCCAACTTTAGAAAACAATCTGTGGAGACAGTGCATGTTTATGTGTGTGTACACTGTTGCGTTAAATATCTGTCCATGGTTTTCACTCATTCTGATGTGTTGCTGTTCAATGGAAAACACTCAATCCATCACTTTGACTCTGAAACTCAGACACATTTCACTTTCAGTTTCTGATAAAGCTTTGATCAGGATTTATCCCAGATAATCAGCAGATTGTAAAAATACATCATCACGTTTAAAACGCTGACCTTTGACCTCCAGCTGAACTTCTTTACTTCTCAGGATGTTTCCGTCGCTGCCAAAGATGGTGCAGGTGAATGTCCCACTATCCCCCTCTGTGGGGTGTTTCAGAGTCAGACTGAGGTCTCCAGTTTTCCACAAGTTTTTATTCATTTTTGTTCTATTTTTATAGAACTGGTTCTGTTTTTCAGGTTGATCAGAGCCCTTTTCAAACACATGAACCTTCCTATATTTACTGTCCAACCACTCCACTTCAGCCTCTTCTGGCAGCTTAGATGTTCTGTAGGGCAGCAGGACAGACTCCGCCCCCTTTTCCACGTCCAAATGACAGGCTGAGAGAAGAACAGAGAAAATCAGCTCTACAGACAGCAGCAGATCTTCATCATTTTACTGATTGATTCCAAACTTAAAATCAATTTGGTTTATTTATATGGTGCCAAATGTCATTGCAGGGCACTGTAGAGAAAAAAACCCCAATGCAATACATTAAAATGCAAATAAAAACATGGATGGACACACGGCTACAGAAAGTCATAATGACTGGTCCAGGTGTATTTTCTTCTGGAAGAGAGACAAGTAGAACACATTATTGATAGAAATACACTGCCTGGCCAAAAAAACAAGTCACCACCTGGATTTAACAAAGCAAATAGGTATGAGCCTGCTGCAGCAACAGTCTGTGCTCAAAGAATGAGGTCAGATGACTACCTAAATATACTGAATGACCAGGTTATTCCATCAATAGATTTTTTTCCCCCTGATGGCATGGCCATATTCCAAGAAGACAATGCCAGGATTCATCGGGCTGGAATTGTGAAAGACTGGTTCAGGGAGCATGACACATCATTTTCACACATGGATTGGCTCCACAGAGTCCATTGAGAATCTTTGGGATGTGCTGGAGAAGGTCAGACTCTACCATCATCAATGCAAGATCTTGGTGAAAAATTAATGTAACACTGGATGGAAATAAATCTTTTCACATTGCAGAAGCTTATCACAGCGAATGTGTGCCGTAATCAAAGCTAAAGGCCGTCCAACAAAATATTAGTGTGTGAACTTTTTTTGATGGTGATTTTTTTTCCACACAGTGTAATTACAACATGTAGAGGAGAGTGACTAAAAACAGAAAAAAAAATAGGAAATATGGTCAGTTTGTTCTCCAACAGTTTAAACCTATAGCAGCATAACTAGGTAATAACTCAGGAAAACTAAGCCTAACTTTAGGATTTATCAAAAAGGAAAGTCGTCAGTCTAGTCTTAAAAGTAGACAGCGTGTCAGCCTCACAGACAGAGGAGCTTGATAACTGAAAGTTCTGCCTCCCATTCAGAAAAGAATAAAAGTAGGTCCTCTGGACTGTTTCATTTCTCCCCCAAGAGACTTCTTCAGTCTGAGGAGTTCCGGGTCATGTGCCCCATCATTGTTGGGGTCCTGATTCACACCTTTTGCTCACAGGGGGCTGAGTCATTCTTGCAATAACAGTATTGTAAGAGGGGGACAAATGGACATGGAGACCTCCACCCCTGTTTAATGATGGATGTTTTTTCTTCACAAAAATGGCTTCCTTTACTCCTCTCTTAAACCAACGTTCTTCTCTATCAAGGATGAGAACATCTTCATCCCTGAAAGAGTGACCGCTGGCCTTTAGATGAGTGTAAACTGCAGAGTCCTGGTCTGATGATGTAGCTCGAATGGGTTGGTCCATCCGTTTGAATAGTGGCTGCTTTGTTTTCCCAATGTATAACTAATCACAGTCCTGGCACTTAACAGCATACACAACATTACTCTGTTTGTGCCAGGGAACTGGATCTTTTGGGTGAACCAGTCTTTGCCATAATGTGTTTTGGGATTTGAAAGCCACTAGGACGTCATGTTTAGAGAATAAATGTCTCAGTTTCTCGTTAACTCTTGCGACATATGAAATGACGACTGGTCTGGGTTTGGACTCTTCATTTTCACCTAGTTGTTGGCTGGAGTCCTGTTTGGGTTTTTTGTCTGCTTTCAGGAAGGCTCCCGTGGCTGTCTTGTGCATGATTTTTCCTTCTCCCTGGGTATGTAGGGACACTGTCTGTTTTGTGGTACAGAGTCCTGATGATTCCTAACTTGTGTTCCAGTGGGTGATGGGAGTCAAAACATGAATACACATCAGTTTCCAATCATCCTCCATCAAAGACTGAGACATCACAGTCCAGGAAAGCTTCTTGTGTGAACTTTATATATTTATCCACAGAGTTGACTTGGTCAGTGAAATGTTGGACTTCCTTGGATGCCTCCCATTCTGCTTTTAGACACTCTAGGAACCACAAGTAACCATGCAGTCTGAGAACGAAGTGCTCTGTTAGGAAAATATGGATCTTTAATATAAAATGGAGCTTGGTTGTTGATAGATTTGTATGTTAGAAGTAAGATTTTCAGATTCTATTTTGAATTTGACAGGAAGCCAGTGGAAAGAAGCTAAAACTGGAGAAATATGATCCCTCCTTCCAACTCTCATTAAAACTCTAAAAAGCAATGCCTGGATCAATCAGTTTTTCTGCATTTTTGGACAAGATGTTTCTAATTTTAATGATATTACGCAGGTGGAAGAAGGCAGTCCTGGTAACATTTTTTTTAAATGGAGGTGAAAAGACATGATCAAAAATATGATATTTTGACATCCTGATCGAAAATAACACCAAGGTTCTTTACAACTCTGGAGGCCAGATTAATGCCATCCAGAGGAAGTGAAAGGCTGCAAAGTTTATTCCTAAGCTGTTCAGGTCCAAAAACCACAACCTCTGTCTTACCTATGTTTAGAAGCAGAAAATAAAAAGTCATCCAATTTCTTTTTTTTGATTTCTGTACTGGACCTTGGCTTGTCAATGATTTTGGTGGTCAATAAAATTGGCCTAACTCCTAGAAAGGGGAGTGGCTCCAGCTAAAGTGGGATGGATGCCATCTCTCCACAGATCAGATTTTTCCCAAAATGAACTCCAGTTATTGACGTAGTCTTCATTTTTTTAAGGACACCACTGGGACAGCCAGCTGTTGAACAATGACATGTCTAGTCACATGTCATTGTTCAACAGCTGTCTTTCCCAGCTGTTTAGGTTGGGAAGAGGACCATAAAGTTTCTTACTAAATAAACCTAAGTAATTAAATTTACATTTATGATTCTACTTTGTTTTATTTTCATCATCACTGTGATCCAGAGTGGATCCTGATGTTCTTTATTTATAACCAGAATATCTGCCAACACTTAGAAACATGTTAATCTGTGGAGACAGTGTGTGTTCATGTGTGTTTTAATTGATTGTAAAAATACATCATCACATTTAAAACACTGACCTTTGACCTTCAGCTGAACTTGTTTCTTCATCAGGATGTTTTCCTTGCTGCTGTAGACGATGCAGGTGAATGTCCCACTGTCTCTCTCTGTGGGTTGGTCCAGAGTCAGACTGAGGTCTCCAGTTTTCAGCAGGATTTGATTCATCTTGGTTCTGTCTCTGTAGAACATGTCCTGCTCTTCAGGTTGATCGGAGCCGTTCTTAAACACATGGACCTTCTCATCTCTATGATCTGTCCACTCTACTTTAGCATCTTTAGGTAGATTAACTGTGGTTCTGCAGGGCAGCAGGACAGATTTATGTCCTGAATCCACCTCCACCTCATAAACTGAGAGAACATCAGAGAAGAAGATCAGCTCTACAGATAGGAGCAGCTCTGATAGTCACATGAGTGTTTCCTGTCTCTGTGTGTCATGTTGAAGGAGGAGTCTTAGGCAGAACAACTTTCAGCAGTTTTTTGTTTGTTTGTTTAGTTTTTATCATTGACTTAAAGTTACTTGATGTCTATTTCATGACTGACAGAAATCAGAAAAATTACTTTTTACTGAAGTTGTGTGACATTTGGAGAAGTTAACAACAAGCAATAATAATGAAGAATGAAACAATGAGTGAGAAGAATCTTTAAATTCAAGAATGTGGAGGAGATAAGAGGCCTGAGAACCTTCAGCTGATCTTCAGCTGCTCACTCACAACATATAAAAATTATTTTTTTCATTCTAAATGACAGACTTAGTTTCTGTCTTTGTTTACAAAATACAGATTGTGGTTTTCAGTATAAAATTAATGGCATTTTAGAGACTCACCTGACATAAAGTACCACCGAAAGTAAAATAAAACACCTCCAGAAACAAGAAGAAGCAAAATCAAAAAAACCAGGAGAGCTGTGGCCCAGGCTGGAAATTTTTCTGTAGACAAACAGAGAACAGTTTAGTCTCTGAGCTCAGGCTGTGTACGATCTCTACTACCAGCTAGAGGGGTGTTGGGAGTGTCGTTTTTGCAAAACCCCATTTCTGTGTAATAAAACCCTCGCCCTCTGTTTGCAGCTTGCTTAGTGACAAACACAATGAAAGGAACAAATATTTATCTAAATCCCATCTCTAATAAAAACCAACACAATAGAGAAAAATAAAATTGTCTTTGTAGATTGTTGGAAAGGCCTTTAGACATATATCAGGAACACAGAGCCCCATGATTCACCTCTGGCATCATGCTATCTCATGCTCCACTACTGGCACCACTTTTATGATGTGCCTCAAAGCCGCTAGTTTTGCATCAAGCTCCACCCCCCTCAGGCTTCCAGACCAGTCCACTCCAGTTAAGGGGGTGGGTTACAATTCTAGCTTGCAAAAATGTTTTATTTACAATTTAATAAAAAGATGTCAACAGAAGACTTGTTCATCTAGCCTTACATGTTGAAGCCAAAGTCTGACTCAGAACCAGAGGAGAATCAAGAGGATGAAATTGTAGTTGGTAAATCCAGACCCTACTTGGCAAATCAGCTGCAGATAATTTGACTTAATAGACTCATAAAACGTCATAGAAAATAAAGAAAACTGAACGGGCTAAAAAATATGACCCAAACAGAATATATAGAAATCTTTGCAGCACCAGGAGAGACTAAATTAAACTTTTCTGCCTCCTAGAGACTCCAAGTTCACAACAAAATATATTTAACAGCTAAAACAGTGGATTTTGCATGATTTGTTCCCTTTAACACAATTAGAACTTTTTATTTTCTCATTAGCTTCTTTGTGAATTTTATTATAAAGCATTTCCCTGACCTTTGAACTGCATTTTCACACTGACCTTTAAAATATTTGAGAACTACTTTTTGTCTCAGGATGTCCTCGTCTTTGTAGACTGTGCAGATGTAGTCTCCACTGTCTCGGTTTGTGGGGTATTTCAGAGTCAGACTGAGGTCTCCAGTTCTCAGGAAGTCTTTGTTCATCTCTGTGCGGCTGTTGCAATGTTTGCTCTGGTTGTTATTGTCATTTTGTGTCTTTGTATACACATAAACAAAAACAATGTCAGGTCCAGAACGAGTCCACTCCACTGTTGTGTCTTCAGGAAGGCGGGCTGTTGTTCTGCAGGGCAGGATGACAGACTCCGCCCCTTCATTCACATTCACCTCCACCTGTTGATCTAAGAAAACAGTTTTATACAATAAAATCAAAAGAAGTAAAAAAATGAAGCTGCAAGTAATAGTAAACAGCACTTAGACTTCAGCAATTCTCCCATCTTTCACAATCAAAAACCATGAAAGCTACCTCACCCACATTTAAACTGAACTGTGTTTGACCCAGTCAGGGGGTCTGAAGGCATATAAGTAAGGAGAGTCACCTTCTTCTAAATAAAAGAAAAATGTTTTTAAAGTCATTGTGTGATATGATGTTGGAGTTTGTTGCTCACCTTTGACCTTCAGCTGAACTTCAGTCACTCTCACTTCTTTTATTTTATTTCCGAGGCTGCAGGTGTAGTTGCCAGTATCAGAGAGTTTAGGTTTTCTCAGAGTCAGACTGAAGTCTCCAGTATCCAGAGCATCAGGTCTCATTGATGTCCGTTCTCTGTAAACCTGGTTTTGATCTTTAAGATCGTCTTCTTCATCTCTTCTCAGGTGGACAAATTTGGGATTAAGATTATTCTGAGTCCAAATGACTGAAGGATTGTATTCAGGTATTCCATCCTCATAGATACAGGGCAACAGGACAGACTCCGCCCCTTTATTAACCTCCACCACCCCAGCAAGGGCATGCTGGGAAACTGTGATGACAAAAAAAGAAATTTAATTTAGATGTGATTTTTGTTAGTGTTCATAAAACCAATTGAATTGGTAGATATTTTGCTGCTACAGCAGCCTGATGTCTCAACTTTTTTGTGATGAATATCACATGACAATAATAATAAGTTCAGGTTTTGGCTACACTTTGAGGGGAGCCAAAGTGGTAGGGGCCAAAGAAAGACAAAGAAAGCAGGTCTTTTCACGTGGAGACCATGGCCATGGGGGAAGTCCCAGTGCTGTTAATCTGTATTGTTTCTCCGAGCATATTTTAGATAAATTGGTAAAACTTATTCAAGTCTCTAGTGTTTTTGACATATATTTCCTCTCCAATGGGATCAAAGAACCAATTGAGCTTCTGCTACAGCCTGAGAAGAAATGTTTCAGAATCATTTCATGAGTTAAAATTTAGACTGACTTCAAAAGACAACTCTAACCTAAAAATTTGGTCCACCGAAATATCTCTGATCTGAGTAAAGTTTTTTTAAAAGGTTATATTTTTTTTCTGAAACTGACCTGAGTTCTAACCTAAAGGTAGACATGAGATAGTTTTAGATCCCCATTTGCCTACAATGATAATGTTTTAAACTAACATAATCTTTCTATGTTGAGCAGGACAAACAACAGCTGATCCAAAAAACTCTTTAAGAAGTCTTCAGTTGATCCAAAATGCTGCTGCTAGAGTTCTAATGAGAGTTGGAAGGAGA
>JARVJO010064141.1:0-18160 GCA_031762555.1 Cynodonichthys magdalenae | reverse complement strand
GACTCAATGCATAGCAATGGCACCTGTGCGGCGCACGATAAGTCACGTGATGTCCTATCCAGTAATATATATCAATGGTTCAGCTCAGCTGTTAGATCCTCAGGTGATGGTCCCCAACACGCCAGGTTCAGGTCCATACTGAAACATTAAAACAAAAAAACAGTTATCACACAAATATTCTCAGACAGCAGTCCCACAATAACCAGACTGTGCACAGTTCTACATACTAAGGTCACTGAAGTTATAATAGTTACACAGTTTAATGATGTTTTACAGTCATTCTAATAAAAATAGTCAAGCAGTTCTGGCAGAGCTATAAACATTCAGACACTATCCTGCCTTCGCTCTGCTAACTAGAGAGCTAAATCTTCCCAATGATTAGAAATGAACCTTATTCAGTACACCATTGATCAGAGATAAAAATGTAAAAATACAGCACAGTTGCTAAATGACACATTAAGCTAATAAATGCTGCTGCTAGCTTAAATGCTAATTTTGCTAAGTCAGATGCATAAACAATATCTCCTCGCCAACTCAAACACCCACAAACAAAAACTTTCAAAAAAACACAAAAGTATACTTTAGTTAAATGTTTAAATACATAAAATAAACAATTAAATTAACTTACCGACTGTGCTCTGCCTCAGGAAAGAGCTACAAACGATCTCAAAAAACGGCATCGCTAAACCATGACTTTCGGTTTTCACTTCTTTCAAAATAAAACACCACCTTTAAAGCAGAGGTCAGTGGAGTCAAGTCATGTTGTTACGACAAATATGAGTCTAAATTTCATCTAGATTGTAAGGTTTAATTGTAATGTTTAGCGTTATTTTTTATAACTTGACAGCACAACCAATTTTCTAAGCTAAATTTCGATGTTGTCTTTTCACAGTAAAAGCACAATAACATCTCCATACATTATTACCTGCTCGACTTGACCTAATGCTGATTGCTTTGGCTTGGGTCACCAGGAGGTCAACACATTCTTGCTGTAAATTTCTGCAGCTGAATTTCAGTAGTTGAAATTTTGCAGGTGAAATTTTGCCAGCAAATTTGAAATAAAAAATAATTTGCACGCATAATTTTGAAGGATAAAAATTCAATGTTATAAATTCCATGTCTAAAAATATTCAGATTCTGATGAGTGTTTTTCTTCCATATAAGTGATATGTTAGGAGACTGTCACGCAGCTACAGGAAAAATGGGAAGAGGTACAAGAGAATTATTTTGAAAAGATGCAACAGCAGTGGAGAGAAAATTATGTCTATTTACAATCACCCTGATGACAGATGTTTTTATGTCTGGGAAGATGTAAGACCTACTTCCAAAATAAGACCATGGGTTGGAGACAACATTAAGGACCCTGTAGAACGAGAAAAGTATTGTTTCCAAATACTTGAAAATCTGAACCATTTTTGGGAGAGGCTACAGAAGGAAAGGTCAGAGTGGATGACATCTGAGTGGATAAGGGAAACTTTGCGCAACTACCTTTTATGATGACTATTTTTATGTCTGGGAGGAATAAAAATTTAATCTCTGGGGTTGGGACATGTTTAGAAATATTCTGATGTGATAAATAGTTGTTAAAACTTCTCTTTATAAAGTCTACATAAAATTTCCTTATAGTTTTATTTGACAAATTTTATATAGAAAAAACATTGATAACACACAGACCAACTCTGTCTGTTTTAAACTTACTGCTGCAATGATCACAAAGTGTAAAATACAAAACTGCATCAAACATTCAGTTAATCAATTACAAAATTTTCTTCAGTGGTATCTATGTTCTTTCTGTTGCTATAAATAAAAATGATTTACGTTCTACGTCTGACGTAAAAGTTACCACCGTCAGGGGTGTAACCAGGAAGAGACTGAAAAGGTTATAATGTTGACATTTTTAGTAGTTAGGAGAGTTTTGCAGAGTCTCTGTTCAGATCCAATCTGGACAGACTGGGCTGTTTGTTTGGCTTTTCTCCCAAGGTCACTGAGGCCTGTGGTGTGTGTGTGGTGCTAAACTGATTGGAGTCAGAGACAAGAATAGAGTTTTTGATGGAAATCCAATGGATTCCTGCATTTATTTGGACATACTATTTTGAACATCGCATTCATTTCCAACAGGATGATGGATGGATGTTTCTGGATCTGTTGGTTTGTTCCTCAGTTTTTTTCCTGCACTGAGGACAGTTTGTAATATCAGCTTGTTTTTAGTTAAACTCTGACAATTTGAAAATGTTATATTAAAACAGGCAACAGTAAAATGACTATAAAGCAGAAAAAAGCTTCATTAACACAAGTAATAAAACGACAAAAACTAGCTTCAGACACTCTAACAAGGTTGTTATTATGGGCTGCACTAATGATTTGCAACAATAAGGAGTAAATTTCCTCCAATTATATTCAATTAACTCGCCTCTTCACTATTTTCCTTTCTCTCACACAGAAATTACATTTGTTAATTTGTTATCCAACAGCAGAGGGATCAGGTTATCAAGATAGAGTTCTGAGGGTGGTACCAGTTATTTTACAATATTCACACTTTCACCTATTATTAATAAAAAAAACTAAACAAACTCCCATAGACTTTGACCAAAACAAAAACAAGACGACTTACAAAGTGGTGAAAGAACAATATACTTCAAAGAAAAGTTAGTCAAAATTTTATTATTAGATTTCAGGTAAATAAGAATGTCCCACACATTTAAAGCTCCCAGATTAAGTTAATGTGTGAGGAACACCTGGGGAGCTAACACCTGGATAAGAGAAGTAAGTGATGCAATATTTAGTTTGTTGAGTAAATGATGGATTGATTTACCAACTGAAAAACTCTTTAACAGAACATTTACAGCACAACACCAGCTGTGTAATAATGCCCAGTTTAAAATTACACCACTGTGTTCTGATGCATTAACAAACTGAAGAAGTCAGCAGTTTTGACTGAAAGAAAAGATAATGTAACAATGGTTTGTGTAGGATTGAGGATGAACAATTGTTGTTTTTATAGTTAAATGAGTCTAAACAAAATAGAAAGGAGGATGTAGCCTGAATTTATCCCATTGGGCCAGAAACATCCCTGTGGTTCTGCAAACGGAGGCTCAGTTTTCCCACTCCCTCCATATGGAAGCATGCAGGAAGGTTCCCTTTGTTTTCCTTCCTCCCTCTGTTATTTTTGCACCTCTTTGATTTTTATTTGGTGTGTTTGTCTGAGCCTGCTTCATGTTCACAAACAGAAAATCTGTGCTTCTGTCTCTCCCACACAGAGATGGAAATTATAGCAACAACAGCGTGAGAGGCTGTCGCAGCAGAGCGTCCTCCTGAAGAAAGAGGCCGTGCCCAGATTGGATGAAACTGTGTAAAATAGATGTGCAAATATTATGCAAATCCACTGAGAGCATATCACAGTTTCAGATGGAAGATCTCACCTCTGACAGCCTCAGAGCTTTGGAAGAAGCAGGAGAGTGTTTCTTTCACAGCATATCTGTTCCCAATCAACACATGCATTTAGTCTTTACTGTACAAAAAAATAAAAAATAAAATAACAAATTACTCAAAGCAAGATGACAAAATGGTAAACTGTGTGGTTTTTGTAATTTAAAATATTCGTTTTCCAGATCATTTTAAATTAGGTTAACTCCAAAGGTCTATCAGTTCAGTTGTGCACCAAATAATTTCTTAAGCTTTCATAAAGATCCATCAGAGAGGTTATGAAATACTGTATTTTACTGACAACGTTCAATACAGTTCATTTATGACTAATATAAATGACTAAAATTAAAAAAAGAAATAGTTAAGAAACCTTCAAATCCACAGATGCTGAGAGCACAGACCTGCCTGAATGATCCTGTCATATTAATCACTTTTATTTTGTTAATCTTAAAAAAATTGGGAGCTCAGTTTTGTTTAATAACTGCAAAACTCCTGAATCACCTTTTATTCATCTCAACAAGTCACATGTTCATTTTTAATTTATTTTAATTTAAATTTCTAAGCGTTTTTGAGGTTCTTTAATGGTGGGTGTTTTTATAACAATTGCAATTTTTTTTACTCAGTTTCAGTCCAGACCTTGAGCGTTTAATAATGAATTATTTACGCTTTTTTATGTTTTATAACTTACCTTGAAATTATATATATTATATTAGATAAACAAAATCTCACTTCTTTTTCCTTGTTTCATTCTGATGAATAAAAGATTTCAGCTGCTCATCAGTCCACTGCTGCTATTGTTAAACTCTGTTCATGAAATCACTCTTTTGGATATCTCACAAATGGTATTTATTTTATAGTATTACATATAACTAGCTTATTGTCTCTTTCAAGATTTTTAATTAGTAAATAAATATTCATCTATTTTTTTTTTTCATTGTTTTCTACGCACAGTCGCAGGAAGGCTGGTGCGTGTCTCCAGAGGTCACTGTGTGAGAGGGGCAGGGGACCTGAACAGATTGTCCATCAAAGAGACAACTGAGACAAACAATCATTTGTAAATAAATAAAAACCTGGACATGCAATTCACTCTGATGTTGTCAGTGAGCCTGCTGGTTCAATATACTGCATAGCAAAGATACATAATTTTTATATAAATCAACTTCAGTGTTTTAGTCAATTTCTTTTCATTTTGTAGCATTTTTAAAATGTTTTCTGTAATAAAAAATTTGTACTACGTAGTACAATTACATATTTAGAAATTCAGCCAGACACATCCTACAATAATTTGTTTTATAAATAGTGAATGAGTGTGATGTCTGCTGAACTCAGCTCCAACTAACTACTCCAGTCAGTCCTGATCCGGTACCCGAGCTCTAAGTGGAGCTGAAGCTTGTGACACCGCTGGTGGAGGAACTCCTTTGTCAGCACAATTTGACTATTCGCATCATCTCCTCCCTCCTGAAGGCATCTCCAGTTAATTTTCTATAATTGGTGTTGTTGGACCTTTCTATTCTCATTAAACTGGTGCTACTTTACCACATAAACATGATTCATTCTGCTCATCATTAGTTTAGCACAGAATTTGTTGCTGCTGCGGACACTCTGCCTCCAGATGCAGTTTGCCTGGATGTCAGAGCTCTGTAAAAAACATCACCAAGCAATAAGAGGACTGAGATAAACATCACCAGGCCATGAGGGCTCTGAGAGAAATATCACCCAAAGATGAGAACTCTAGGAGAATGATTACCAGGCCATGAGGGCTCTGACAGAAACATCACCCAAAGATGAGAGCTCTGATGGTGCGTTCACACCAAACACTGGACACTTGTGCTCGACGCTTGTCTTTAAAGCACTTTTACACTTGACGCACGTCAAGCGCGTTGAGAGCCTTTTATCCCCCTACTCTGCCGGTCACCCCTCCTCTGTGGGTCTCTGTTTATTGTCGGATAAAATAAAGAAAGTGGCTTTACTTTATTTACGGAGGTCAAGAGAACGTAGCGCCTCCCAGATTATTAATTTATAATTAAATCACCAGATAATTCCGAGACGTTCTGAGTTTGGTGAGTTTCACCACCCAGCTGCGAGCTGACGAGGCTCGCTTTCAGAACTATTTATGTCCCGAGCTCGGTTTGATAAGCCGCTGACCCGCACCGGTGCCGCTACCTCCTGCCAGGACACCGACTACAGGCACTCGATTTCAGCTAAAGAGCTCCTCTCCGTCTATCTCAGGTTAGTTCATTCAGGAAACTGTCCCGTCGGAAAATCTGTCACTACGTCACACAGCGAGTCTGATTGGTTGACGCGCCGCGTCGAGCTGCAAAAGTTCAGATTTTCCAACTCCAGCGTTCGACGCTCTTGACGCGCGTCGAGCGTTGAACGCCAAAACGCACCGCTCAAAATGCTCTAGATGCCTTGCAGCACTCCCCGACGGGCGTCCACCATAGACTTTCTATGTAAACTCGACGCTCTTGATGCTCAAAACGCGTTTGGTGTGAACGCACCATGACAGAGCCATTCCCAGGCCATGAGAGCTCTGACAAAAATATCACCCAGAGTTGGGAACTCTGACACAAAGTTTCCGTTTCTATTCATTTTGTTCCAACCAGTCAGATCTCTGTTCTAAGCAAAGTATTCCACAGTGTAACAGTGTTAAAACTCCTAAATCTTTCCATCATATAGTTGAAATGCCTTTTTAACAGAAGTGGGATTATTTTTTTTTTTGCTGAGGGGGACATCTACTAATCCTCTAACCTTCCTAAAATACTATCCATTATTGGTTTGCTGTAGATAGCCCAGTCGGGATCATCTCTATGTTTCTCTGTACATACAGTATGTTCATCTGGATACAGTTAAATTAAATTACAATTAATTTATAAATAAATACAAACCAAACAGCCAGTTGCTGCTGGTGTTTTCTTTATAACAAAAAGGGTACAACTTGTCTGTCTGTACTGTATCACAATGAGAAAAGTGTGTATTCTCAGCTCCTTACAAGTGAAACCACTTTAGTTACAAATGTTAAATAAAAGGAAGGATGATTTAAACAGTCCTTGAGTTTTAGCAGGGAATTTCTGGCATCTACAGTTTGTTTTTCTAACTACATCAGAGCTACATAGTCAGACAGATACTTTATTGATCCCAGAGGGACATTTAAACATCTATTACCAACATAACAACCTTCAGTAAATAAACTAAAGTAACTTTATGTTTTTGTATCCTGTCTGACACAGCTTGGAGAAGCTTTAGTTATTTATACAAATGAAAACACTGGAAATTGATGCTATATTAATATTAAATAACAACAAATACCCCACTGAGGTTAATAATTTTAAAAACATCATGAAACATCATGGATTACACAACACTTACCACAGTTATCACATCAGCACCAGATTGTTCACATGGCCTTGTTATAACAGTAATACCTATAGACATACAGTAAGTCTTGCTCCTTATTCTCAATGAATACACAGCAGCGACTTCCAACATGTTCCACCCAGAATCCCAACATGATCCCATCACAAGGATAAACCATCACAATCTCACTACAGAGGTTTGGTACAAGCTCAAAACCTTTACATATCACACTGTACCACACTTTATAAAGCATAATCATTTTACATCATAGTAGGGTCATCATCCAGTGTGAAGAGTACAAAGTCCCTAACAAATAAAATTACTGTGTGCAAATTTGTCCATATTTTTAATACAAATCCTTATAAACCTCTTTCACAAGACAGGTCTGTGAAATCGATGCACAGACCAGTCCAGCTTTAAGCTCTTTTGGGTCATTCATAAAATCACAGGAGAGTGGTCCCACTCGCATGTATAGGTTCAGAAATGAACCCAGCAGTGCGGAACCAAAAGAAGCATGGAGCAGATCTCAGCTGGGCTGAAGTGGACCGAATGATCGAGCGTCCCAATAAACAACGTCTTTCATCCCAGCACTGTTTGGTTGTATAGACTCTCTTACATTTTTACCATTTCAAACATATTGTTGTTGGTTGCCTTCTATCTGGGTCTAAACACTTAGTCACGGTAAATTAACAAGCAATTGTTTTCAAATAGTAACGCAACGTTTTTATTGTCTGACAGACATATGCTGCCTCATATCAAACAAAATAAACTTAATTTAGCGATTCTGTGGTGCAATATTTTTACAACTACAAAGTTGCTCTTTTGTGTCATCTTTAATATTTCCCCAGTAATAAATCCGTTTGGTGGCTCACTGATGTCAGCAGCTCATTATTATTTTCTGAGCACAGAACCATTGGTTGCTTTTTCACAACTCGGTCTGCCCAGCTTGGGCCCAGCTCTGAAACTACCTCGCTTGGAGGCTAAGAGGGGCATCAGAGGTGGGCTCGCTTTAACTGCCTTTCTGCCTTCGTGTTTTTTCTGAATGCTCCGAGGACAGAAGATGCATCAGTCCCGAACTGAGCTGTCATATGAATGAGACTGAGCTGTCATACAAATGAGACTATAGACACAAACTGTTACAACAAACGTAGACCTAGATGATTAAAATTATGTAGAAAGGCAAGCTAAAACGTATAGCAGGTCAGTCCATCCCTTTATAAAAACTAAGTGATTTGAGAAATAAAGGCAAGATTTTGTAGGTAAACATTTTTTTTATAAACAGGGCACAAAGAAAATGTGATTTCTTGACTGAGTGATGCCAGAAATCCAAAGCTTTTGTGAATGAATGAAATACTGAACTATACCAGCATAGATCAACTTTATTTTACTGCTTAAACTAACACTGCATAAGACAGTAACTTAGTGGACTTTAACTAATGGAGAATAAAGTTGGCAGCTCAAAATTACAAAAACAATTTATGAATTTTTAGCTGTAGTCTCATTAACTGTGTTTCCATCAATGTTTTTTAATTTGCATTTTGAAGTTTTGCATTAGAAAAGGTGAATGGAAACGACCTGATTCGAAAAACTTCCTCTAATGCACAAAAAAGTTTATACCTTCGCTTAAGGTGGTTTTGGGTTTTTCGAAAAAGAGGTAATGTGCAAAAGGAGAGATGGAAACACGTTTGTCGAATAAGTTCTGACGTAGCAAACATTTACCTCACATGTTGATCAGCTGTTCCTGCTGTCTGTCTGATACCGGACTGCAGCTGGACCCTCCTCATGCTCTTGGTGTCTCCTCAGTTATTCCCGTAACATGAAGAGAATTGCATTTATTTTTCTACGTCTCCAGACAGCAGTAACATCACCAATACTAGTTGATATGACAGAAAAAGTACAACTTTGCCGACAGTAGTAACACTTTCCTGATAATTTCTCTCCATTGTCCTGGGATGTGTAGTCCATGGGAGTTTGCGACTCCTACTTCCGGTTTACTACAGACATGCGTCTGACGTAATTACTGGGTGATTCGCATCAAGCCAGTTGATGGAAAGACGTCTTGAGTCGCATTTATTATTTATTTCCTTTTTGCAAAATTTTAAAAATTCACTCAAAATTTGATTTAAAATTGGATGGAAACACGGCTATTGACTTCTGCATGTTTGCAACCAAGTGACCAAGTGACAGCCTTTTTTCAAGTGCAAAATATGTAAAATTGTATTCTAGCCTGCGTACATTATCTTGTTGCCCACACTGTACCTGTTTTGGTTCACTTTGTACACACATTGACAGCTGCCCCATGTCTATGATTTAATCTGCTGGAGTACTCTTCTGAAATGAAAATAATCAGAACTGGAACATTTTTTATGGTAAACTTTGTTTATAAGTGGCATTGAAGCCACTCGTGACAACCCTGTGATTATTCTGAAAGAAACTTAGTCATACAAAAATTTTGAACTTTTGAAATTTAAGAAACAAAACTGCAAACCAGTATTTCATGCAAGAAAATTAAGGACCTCTGGGAATGTTTTTGGTGACTTCCGTGCAAAAGCTGTTTACAAATATTTGCCATTTATTCTTAAATGGGTTCAAACTTAAATTCAGACCAAAGCAGAGAAGTTATGATAGACAAACTACAAACATTTTAAAACATGACATTTTAGAGTTGTCTTACCTTGAACAAGCGCAGGATGTTGGCAACCATGATGGAAACAGAGCTGGATGATGCTCCAATGACTCCAATGACTTTATCTGGTTTGGCAAAGATGGGTGGCTCTCCATTAGCACAGCGGACATCTGAGCCATCTCTCTCAATGAGTGCCTGGACAAAAGTGAGCGACTGCTCTAGAGCATAGGTGTCACGTGAACACGTATCCAGGATGCGTGCCCCTAGTGTCACATTGGGTAGCAGGTCTGGATCCTTGTTGATGAGGTCTATAGCAAAAAGCATGGCCTCCAGACGATGGATGCCCTTCTCCTTCTTCAGCTCACCACAGGGGATACCTCTTTCACCCCGGGCATGCACAGGGAACAAACCGCCCAAGATGATGTCACCATCCAGGCGGATAGAGTGGGCATACTCCTGCACAGGCTGCTGGGAGTCTGCAAAGACAGTGGGCTTCTGGGAGAGGGAGCCTAGCAGCCAGCAGGTCTTCAGCATCAGCAGAGAGAAGAAACAATGTCTAAAGACCGTCGGTATTGAACCCCGACCCATCTTGAAGGGAAAATTGTTGAACAATAAAGTGTGAGGTTTGGCTGTAGGATTAGGACCAGAAACTCCTGCTGCTCAGAGGCAGGGTCAACCATAGGGGGCAGTCCCACTTCAAAACACTGGCCTTATGGTTTTTTGTCTTTTAGACTTCTGTGACAAGCATACCTGTGGAGTAGAACTTCAGACACTTTTTAGCTCCACCTTCACATTCTTCCAGGAACCTGTCAGACAACCATAAAGAAGAAGAAACAATTAATGTATGATTAACCAAAAACAGATATTTATCCAGATCTGTTAGTCTCCCTCTGCTCACAACTTTTATGATGAAAAGTATAATTTTATTAAATACTAAGAATTATAAACAGCAATCCCTTTTTCATAAATGTGTTTTTTACATGCAATAGAAAATATTAAATAAACTATTTTGATTAGCCAAAAACTACCAGAGTTTAATCTCATTATTTTTATTACTGCCTCCTATTGTTTACTTTGAAGACACACAATCAATTTATCAATGACTGTGGCAGGAAACCAGGTTTCACGTTTTATTTATGTGCTGATGCTCAGAAGTCAATTTAATATACCACTGATGCAATAAAATAAGTTTGTAGTAGCTAGTGAAAAATACATACTTCAGGTGTGGCAATCAGGAAAGTTATTAGAAGAAAGACTGCAGTCAATTTTTTTACAGTAAGAAAGATTTAGAGTTGGGTGACAAGCGAAACTTTTTCAAGTGGCCATTCGAACCACCGACAGTTTGGGATATATTTGCCCAGGTAACTTTAGGTATTTTTGTTTGTTGCTTGTTTAATGAAGGGAAAAAGGTGCCATCTCTGTTCTCCATGCAACTGTGGAGATAGGTTGTGTGTGAGAAAAAGTTACAGAATTGGGATTATTTTATTTTGAAAATGAGAAGTTTCTTAAAGCAGTTAACAAAATATACATCAGATCTGTGTAAACAGCTATGAGTTGACAATAAAGCTACAGTCTGTGGTCATCTTCAGACATGATCTTATTACCATTGCACATGATATTTTTGAAAGTTGTAACCTGCAGAATAAAGTTTTCAAACTACTTATGCTCCTCACAAGCAGACTGTAAGAGTAGAAACGAACATGAGGAAATGTGTTGCAGACAATTATTGTTAGTTTACTTAGAAATCCTGTCACAGCTTCGTTGTTCTGGACAAAACCCGTAACCCAGTTAATACACACTGATGAAGGAAATGGGAGATTCAGTCTATTAGGCTTCTATTATTTGTGCCTGAAATCACAGATGTGAGCGCAGCAGGAGGAAACGGCAACAGGCAGCTTTTACTGATGACAATATTATAATTAAAACAAGTGTATTTGTTTATTCATCACAGAGTCTGTGCAGAACAGCTGACAGTTGATTGTGAAAGCTGCATTATGTTGCTTAATAACTGACAAACCCTGTGTTCCAAAGTGCAGCTGCATTTTGTCTAGTTGGTTTAAAAAGAAAACTTGTTGACTGTTTCATATCTGTCTGTTTAATGTACATAAGGAAACCAGAAAGCACATCATCACAGGTCCAAACCTGTGTTCTCTGGTCTAATGCCTGCACTGGAATTTTGTATATTTTTCGTTTACTGAAGACGTTTGAAGGAGAGCCAAGCATCTTTCATGATTTTCATTAACTCCAGTAGTTCATAGGGATGACCTTGTAAATAACAATATTAATATAGTTCCCAAAGCCAATTTTTAAAAATTCTTTTGTTGTATTTTTGTCAAAGTTTGATCTTTTTACTTTAATTTGTGTTTTTATATATGTCATTAGTAGTAATTTTGCAAATAGTGGAAGAAAAAATATCAAGGACCTCCACCAGGGAGAGAAAAGTCCCATTGAGATTAGTGTGGGATGTAGAACAAGAGCAGTGTCAACATCTCAGACAACACAGGAGAGAAACCCGGAAATCCCTCTCACTAACAACACTTTCCAGGTCTGCCTGAGGCGTTCCCAGGCTAGAGAGGATACATAATCCTTTCTGTGAGTTTCTTCCCCAGGGCTTCCTACCAGTGGGATGTGCCCAGAAAACTTCCAAAGGGCAGCATCCCAGAGGCATCCTGAGATGCCCAAATCACCTCAACTGACTCCTTTCGATGCTGAGGAGCAACGGCTCTACTTCCAGCTCCCTCTGGATGATCAAATTCAAACTCCTCACCCTATCTTTACAAGTGCAGAATATGAGACAAATAATCTGTAAAAAATAAGGCTCCTCTGGCTAATCAGAGCCAGGGTCAATCACGATCAAGTACACGCTGCTCACACCCTTCCCCCATCACAGCACTTTTGTCGTTGGTGTGTTGCAGCTCTGCCGATGGAGGAAACAAGCCAACATTACAGGAAAACTGACCTTTTGCTGAGATTTCTGAATGTGACACGTTCACAACAAGCTCCGCTGTTGGGATCAGCTGTGGAAGGAGGGCTGTAGCAGAGCAGAACACAACAGGGAGGGTCCAGGGTTTTCTCAGTAATCCCTACTGCAGCTTTAAGACTGAGCCTGGCCACGCAATGAAGGAAGCTTGTCAAGAAAGGAGCTAAGAGTTGACCACCAGGTACTAAATCACCTGGAGCTTTTTATTTAACACCAAGGTAGCCCAAAAAATTTGGAGAAAGGAAAAACTTTTACTTGGACTTGCATCACCCCACTGGACATGACAAAATATCTGGGCATGTTCTGTCTCCAACGGCACAGGACAGGCCTTACTGACAACCAAAAGTAGAGTTGAAGTAAAAAAAAAAAAAAACCTAGACGAGTCAAATATAAACTGTAACGCGGACAAAAATCTCTACACAAACTGAGACCGAAAAAAATGTTGAGTTTCAGTTTAGTAGGGTTGGGCAATATTGGCAAAAAAATTTATCATGATTAATTGTGGTATTTAGCCGATAACAGTTAATTTGACGATTAATCCCCAGGAGTTTCTGAACACCCTCATATCCTAGTCACATGACCAATTTAAATCACTCGTGGGAAAGATTTGCTTTTAGTAAAAATCAGAGTTGTAAAGTAACTAAGTACAAATACTTTGTTACTGTACTTAAGCAAAAAATTTTTGGTTATCTGTACTTTACTTGAGTAAGTATTTTTCAGCCTACTCTTTACTTCTACTCCTTACATTTTCACAGAATGATCTGTACTTTCTATACTCCTTACATTTTTAAAAAAGGCAAAAAGTAGAAAGTCGTCACTTTTATTTTATTTTTGCTTGTTGTCATTCCAGCTTGTTGTTGTAAAAAATAAATACCATCCATATAAATTGTGCCTCCTATAGGATAAGTTTAATTGTGGTTAAATGAAAAGTATAAATATATAATATTCTAATACTGTATTAGTTTGTATACAAACAAATCATGTCACACTCCAGTTATAGCAGACATATGTTGCCTAGTACTAAGATGCTAGATGCTAGATATATATATAAATCTATATAATATATTTGGTCTGCTTTCAAATGAAGATCAGAGGAGAGGTTTCTCTCTGTATACGTCTCAAAATTAAACATGTTTTTTGTTTAACTTTGATAAGCTCGTGTGTTGGACCCGGCCTGATGCTGACCGGTGTCCTGACCGTGAGTCTCCCCGTTGGCGTTTGGGGCAGAACTGCACAGTCCAGCGCTGTTTTCCCGCAAGAGAAAAACAGCTGCTTCTCTCTCGAACCATCCAGTGTGTTCTGCCTGAGCAGTGGGGTTAGTTTCCAAACCTTAGTCTAAAGATAAGAAAATTTTAGTGGGAAGCACAGTTTGTAAGGTCGCTAGGACCTGCTCTCTGATGAGACAGTGAAGAACACTCAAAGATCTGCTAAAAGCTTAACAGAATGAATTATTTTAAGAACATAAGAATATAAGAATATTCATTATGATTCAGACAAAATAAACATTAAAACTGCAATATAAAGCTTAACCATGAAAACCTAACTAAATTATATAGTTAATAAAAAGAGGAATAAAAAGAAAAACATATACTCACATTACTGTGGATTAAAGCATTGATTAGACAATGATTTGCATAAAACAAATAAAGAAACATTGGAATAAAGTTCTTTTTGTGTTTTTCTTTTTTATGAAGTATAATAAAGAGAAAGGTTGTTATTCTTTTCATTTTTAACCTTAACATTATTCTTTGATTTATCAAATGGTAATAACTTTTAGTTAAAAGAAAAATGTAAATCAAAATAAAAGAAGATTATTATCTTGTTATTAATTGATTAAGTAAAAGAGAATGTCTCTTTAAAGTTAAAATCATAAAGGCATGACCTTTATGGTTGAAGTTCAGTTAAGATTAAAACAAAGTTCTGTCTCTTTAAAGGGGCCCGTTCGAGGCCGGTGGTCAGAGACAGTTTTCTTGATTATTTCACTCGAGGTGACCGCTACATTTTCATTTTGTGGAAAAGGTTTGGGCACCCTTGATATATGTATATAAACTGAAACAGCTAGACTAGTGCGTACTAAATTTAACATAAATTAATTATTTTATTACTACATAGTCATTTCTGCATTTTTTTAGGAAGGTCACCTCCCTATAAATGTCCATACAGAAAATCTAACTGCTCATTTTAATCAATACTTTTACTTTTAATACTTAAGTACATTAAATATCAGATACTTTAAGACTTTTACTCAAGTAATATTTCTAAAGGAGACGTTAACTTTTACCAAAGTATTTTTTTGGTAAGATACTTGTACTTTTACTCAAGTATCACTTTGTAGTACTTTATACAACACTGGTAAAAATCAGTTCCAAGTTGTGTCAAAAGTATAGACTTCAGACTATACATCAATTTTTAAATTGTGTTGATAGACCAAGTAGAACCAGAGTTATGATAAACAAATTACAGAACTTTTAAAAAAATGTTTGTTGTATTTGAAGCGAAGAGGAGCATCGAGCAAAATGACCGGGGAAATCTCCAGTCTGCCTGCCTGGCGGCATTAACAGTATTAATCATCAAGTGCCAAAAAATAATCTAATGATATTTTTCTGACGATTAATTGCACACGATACGATTATGCCCAACTCTACAGTTTAGTAGTTAAAAATATTTCATTGTGTATGTTTGAATTGATCTCCGATCACCAGTCTTTAAAAGATCTGACCTGCCGATTCTGATTTTGGCCGATACAGATTTTTAAAATACCTGACACTGTCAGGTGTTAGATGATCACAATACAACTTCTATGTTCCAATCTTATTTTATTGGATAAACTTTGAACAATACCCTTGAAACAATACCAACTTCTTTTCCCTGGACAAGTAGTGCTCACAGCAGAGCAAAAGGGGGACAGTGGCTGATTTTCAGATCTTTGTGGAGGTAGAGAAGCTGATCTTTTCCACCAATTTTACCTTAAGATTGGCTGATCTCCAATCTCCCAAAATTAAAGCAACTGGTGCCGATAAACTGGCTGGACAATTTATTGGTGCACACCCACTTGTCGGATTTTGAAAGTTACATTTCTCCTTAAAAAAAGAGAGCAAATAATTTACAGGATGGACAGGATATTTTCGAACACATTTGTTGAATCTAAAAAGACCAAGAGGACCAGGTGGCCTGACATACTTTAACCTGAATAATTACAAAGAGTCCAAAGAAAGAAACTTTGAAAGCTCTTCTCAAAATCCAGAGAATTACAGATCAAGGTTTTTTAAATGATCAAAGGAAATCCTTTCCTCAGCAGACACAGAACAGACGCAGAATATTGAAGCTTTTTCCTGGGAGGTGTTCTTTAGTGTAAATGCCAGGGCTTCTCTCTGGACCACGATGTGCCAGCAGTCAATTCCAAGAGGCAAATAAAGTCACTCAGCTTGGACACTATTGGACACTGCAGGTAGGAAATTTTACTCCCCACACCATCTCTCTTACTCTGTTCTGTCTCTCTCCATTTACTTTTCCCTTTTTTCCCCTCATTCACTCTCTCCTCCGGTTACTCCTGTTCTTCTCATGTAACACCCCCTCCTATAAATACATGCATCATATCTTTCTGTCCTATCATAAGCAAAAATCCTCACACACCCTCCGGTTTTCTGCGCACCCTTAAGCTCCTCACGGACGTGCGAACTGTCCCCGTGTTCTCCACCCAACAAAGTGAACGTTGATGTGTGTTTATACACAAACTAGGTATCTCACTGCATGTTCACATACATGAATCAGTTCCATGACTGTGATCTGAATTATGCAAAAAGGGGGGATAAAAACTTAGCAGTGGGGGAGGGGGTTTGTAACATGACCCTCAAGACCCATATTCCCCTGCACCGCAATTCAGAATATTTTTCATTTGTTTTAAAAGACATTCAAAGGCGAGCCGAGCATCTTTTATGACTTTCAGTGTTAACCCCAAGGAACATAGGGCAGACTAGTTAAATAAATCATTAACTAATAAGTAATCATTGGATTTACTTTTAGAGTTGCCTCAATTCAAAATGGCCACCACACCTTTTCAACCCTAGCCAATAAAAATGGTTATAACTCAATCAACTGCACAGAAACTGGGTCTAAACTTGGAGTGGTGAACTGAGCGTTACCCGTTGCGCAACATCTTTGCTTAAAATGTTGGCATTAAGTATTAGTATCAACCCTGTTGTTGGCAAAATATCACATAAAGTAATAATCAGATGCACATTTACTGATTGCTTTTTGGAATCAACTCTTTTCAAGATGGCCGCCAGAGCTAATCGAAATTATAGCTAACAAAAATGGTCCTAACTCAGTCTTTTCCACACAAAAATGTGGTGTGGTAGTACCTGAAGGTTGTCAACAACAGAGGGTTAATAAATGTAGCGAGATTTTTTTTTAATGTTTCTATAAATATTTATTTTTGTACACGTCATTTGACATCTAAAAAGGGGTGCTGAGCACCTGATGCACCCCCACTTACATGGATCACAAAGATGAGATGATTTTTTTTTTTAGAAGTGGAGAATAAAGCTGTCAGATGATGTTCACTCGGACAAAGTAAGGACTGAACAATGAAATATTTATAAATGATACAATAACTGTCAAACACTCTTTCAACATGATGCGTTCAGTCACCTTTAGCTTCCGCCGCGGGAGCAGGTGTTTCCAGATGTTTGCAGCCTGCAGCTGTTCTTCACATCAGCTGAAAACATTCCTCTGAACGCCCTCGGAGGGACTCCGAACAGACATTTATCCAACATCGTATTTAAATTGAACTGGACCTTTATTCCTGGTTCCGATAGTGAAACTGGTCCCGCTGTCAGAGCTGATTCTTTAGAAAACAGCAGGTTGGTTTGTGCGGGTGCGAGTTCGACTCCCGGTCCTTAATCTGGTCCCGGCTGGTCTCTGATCTGTGTGTCCGGCAGGTCACAATGGAAGGTCCGTTGGGTCCATGTGAGTGGAGCGCGCGCGTTTTCTCTCTCACTTCACTGGTGACTCTTTAGAGTGACGTCTCGAGGCTCGGTTCGGTCGTCCTGCGTCACATCCACACCGGGAGCTCCCGGGTTCACCGCACCGACCGGCAGAGTTCAGGCTGAGTTCAGGTCTCACCCTGGTCCCCCGGTCCTGAGTCTGAACAGAGAGCGCACGAGCCGGTTCCAGATGGAGAGTACACAACGCTTCTGGACAAACTCATTAAAAGCGCAGGAGAGCGCGAGAGCGCCGCGTGCCACCACACATGGAGTTAATGAGCTTCATGTGGCGCCTGCAGCCACAGGAGCTGTTGAGGTGGAGGCAGGCCGCCACCTGGTGGACAAACACCAGAGCTACACGTTCTGCTGAAGAATTCAGTACAAGTGCCTGTCACCCGCCACTTTCCATTCATAAACTCTGATCATCCTATGGTGAAAAACCTGTCGCCATGTTGACCAAACCTTTAAAATCTACTCATGAACAATCAGTCAGAACATTTAATGACTCTCAACTAATACTGCACCTAATTTAAAGTAAACATATGTTGAATATCAACTTTTTATTTAGCATTTTTAGGCATTTTGATGGAGTTTCTAGAAGGACAAAAAAGTTGAATTTAGTCTCCCCTGGAGATGTTTTTTTCCCAGTTTCTGTGCTGCTATATAGTTGAAAACCTCTCTCAAATTGCAGTGGGGGAGTGTGTGTGTGTGCGTGTGTGTGTGTGTGTGTACGGGTTTTTCCTACTACGTGGGGAAAATTTCCTCAAAAAAAGCAGCCTCGTGGGGACT
>JARVJO010063903.1:0-18200 GCA_031762555.1 Cynodonichthys magdalenae | reverse complement strand
GTGGAATGGCGGACTTTTTTAGGCAAAGTGGGCGGTTCGTTCGAACCCCCCGAACCCCCCCTGGCTACGCGCATGAGTAGTTATTTTCAGTTTCCCTGCGTGTTTTCTTTCAAAGCTGCTGCATATGCACTCTGTTTGTGTTTAATTCAATTCAATTCAAATTCAAAAATACTTTATTTATCACAGAGGGAAATTAGATAATTGGCTGCTGTTCAGCCATACTTTGAGCTTTTAGCCAGCTTTTTGATACTTTCACCTTTGCTACTTTTAACTAAATTTATTTTCAGATGGTTGGATATTGCATAGTTTTGAGTAGATTTTTTTTAAGTTTTCCGGTTGACATGGCCTCAGACACCTGGAACTGCTTCATGGCTCTGGTGATGGCTTATGGCCTACAAACTGTTTTTTTGTTTATTATTTTTTGTCAGATTGGGTCATATTTTGGCAGTGAATTGTTATCGATGGATTTGGACAGCGATGGACGCACAGACTATTTGTTGGTAGCAGCACCCATGTTCTACAGTCAAGGATGGGAAAAAGGACGGGTTTATATCTACACTCTGACATCAGAGGTACGAACAGGTCTGATCCAGTTCCTTTACTCAGTCGCGTGTTCGCTCAGCCGACAAACTAAATTCTCTCCTCAGACCTTGTTCGTTTTACAAGGGCTGCTTGAGGTGTCCGACCAATCCCAGAACTCTCGTCTGGGTTCTGCAATGACCCAGATAGCTGACATGAATGGAGATGGACTTCAGGAGCTGGTGGTGGGGGCTCCACTGGAGGATGACCACCAGGGGGCAGTCTACATCTTTCATAGCAGGGATAAAAAGATCCAACCACACTACAAACAGGTAACAGGTCAGATCCTAGGAATTAACTTTGCATCCTTTCACTTCCTCTGGATGCATTAATCTGGCCTCCAGCTCTAATGTAAAGAACCTTGGTGTTATTTTTGATCAGGATCTGTCTTTTAACCCCCAAATTAAAGATTATACCATTCCTGGGTAATATCAATAAGACTAGAAACATCTTGTCCAACACTGATTCAGAAAAACTGATCCATGGATTTATCATGTCTAGGCTGGACTACTGTAATTCTTTATCGGACCTGTTTTTTTTTCCTCTACAATGGTCTGAGGCAATTTTGTTGTGAAATAACTTAAACTAGAAATCATGGTAATGTTTCTCCTTCTTGGTGATGCCACTGACCGTCTTGTGTCTCCAGCGTCTGTCTGCAGCTGGTTTCTCTACAGGTCTGCAGTATTTCGGTCAAAGTCTTCACGGGGTTCTGGACATCAATGCAGACGGGCTTGTTGATCTTGCGGTAGGAGCACTGGGAGCTGCTGTCATTATTTGGTAAAACCAGTAGACATTGGTCTCAAAATGTTCTGAGTCACTTATGTAAATAAATGAACCTTCCTGTATACAGTATATCTGGTGTGCCAGTGTCCCCTCTGGCATTATATTTTTTGTAAGGTGCGACAGTCTGGTCTGTCAAGCTTGATTTGGGTTAGGATCCATGAAGCAGAAAGAGACAAGGAGCTGAACAAAACAAAGTACCTTGTTAAACAAAGGAAAAGGCTGAGGTGACAGCAAACTTACTTTCTACAAGGAACTACCAGGACAGGTGGCAGGGAGCCAACAAACTGACACAAACATACAATATATAGAGACAATAACAATATAGAGACTTTGTATTTTATATTTTCTTTTGTGTTTCTGCTCCTCCCACATGAGCAGTCTGTTCTCTGTAGAGCAGTGGAAGCAGCTGTTTGTGGTAAAAGAAAACAACCTAAACTCTGGTTTCTTTCCAAGAGAAAACATAGAAAGAATAGTTTAATGTTACTTGATTTTCTCATGGATCCCACTCACTTGTCCAGGTCTCGTGCTGTGGTGGAGATCCAGACCAGACTGACTTTTGAACCTGAGAGGATCAACATCTTTAACAAGGACTGTCAGCGAGGAGGGAAGGGTGTGACCTGCATGTCTGTGACGGTCTGTTTGAGTCTGCACAGCAGGATAAAACCCAAGATGAAGACAAAAACACAAGTGGGTAGGTGACGGAGACATCACACTGATCAACCCCTCATCAGGACACATTTTATACTTTCTAATTTCAGCAACATTTCCCCCCTCACAAAAAACCTATCTTCTTCAAAAAGACACATAGTCTTCTTCCTCCTGCTTCTCCAGGGATTTGGTACAGTCTGAAACTTGATGAGAGGAAGTTCTCCCCCCGAGCCGTTCTGGATGAAGCCCACCGACAGCAGCCCAGAAATCTTTTTCTGCAGACTGGGAATCAGAAATGTGAACGACTTCGTTTTTTCGTCCAGGTCAGAGAAACTAAACTAAAGTACTGAGCTGTTGTTGTTTTTGTAAATGGACAACCAGACTGATTGATTAAAACAGGAAACACAAGATTATGGGCGTCCTGTAGTGGTTGTCGTGGAAACAGGACTGCAGAGTCAGGATGAGGGGCCGGTGATGGATCCGGACTCAGTAAACACCCTGAGAACTGAGGTGAGCTTTAGTTTGGAAAAGGTTTGTGATCTTAGAATGATAATTTGTGTGACTCTTGATATTTTAGAAAAATAAAACAATACATTTTTAGAAACTTTACAATTTAGACTATAAAAAAATAACGTTTTTGTTTTGAAACGGTGGCAGAAATATAAGATGTTCAGTTTCTCTGGGAGTGACTTGTTGATTCAGTTCAGTTAAAAATCACGTGTTGTTGTTCTAAAATCAACACCGATGCATCTTTATGTAAATTTTAAAAATAAATTAAATATAATAAACATGTTTTCACCCACAGCTTCATTTCTGGAATGGATGTGAACAAGAGGACACATGTGTTCCTGACCTCATCCTCCACAGTCACACTGACCTGCCGAGCGTTCAGTGAGTTACCAACATCGGCCCAGTTCCTGCTCCTTCAAATAGCCCCGCCCCCTTTTAGGGTCTAAAACTGCTGTCATGCCTCAGAGGTTCAGTTAGATAAAGAAATAACAGTTTTTTGATCACTTCTTTAAAAAAGCAGAGATTAGTGGCTTTATTTCAGCTGCAGACAGGTTGCTCTGGTCTGTTCCACACAGCAGGGGACTAAAAAGTCCTTATTCATTTGTTCCACTTGCAGGGAGTTGTGCAGACGCGGAGACCTGACTGCCTTGTCCCTCTGCAGCCAGCAGGCAGAGGACAGAGAGCAGCTGTTTGTTGTGGAGCCTGAACGAAGGAGGGTGACAGTGTTTGCTCGTCTGGAGAACCAGGGAGAGAACGCCTACAGAGCTGCCATCCACATCTCCACCTCTGCCAACCTGCTCTTCTCCAGCCTCTTAGTAAAGGTACTCAGACGTGGTTTAACTCAATTGGTTTTTATTCAAACGTAGTCACACGAGTCCATTCATCACACAACACAGAATATACCAAATAAATCATCACAATAAGTCCATGTTCACCTGTAAAACGACAGATGTGGAATCAATGACAAAGTGCAGGTGATCTACAGGTCAGTTGTTTTCCTCCTTCTGAAGCGTGTGTTCTTGCAAACACCATCACTTACCAGGTGGGGGGACAACTTTCCCAGTACACACAGCCTTGTGAGGACCCACTGTTCTATACCCAGATCTCCATTGTGGGAAGTCCAGAAAACCTTTTTTAAACAACAGACTATTTGAGCAGAAAGGCAGCAATGGTTGATTCCAACTGTCTGATAACAAGTCCACAGCTCCAACACGAGCTCATCTGATAACTGCTTGTCACCTCAGCCTTTTCCTTTGTTTAACAAGGTACTTTGTTTCGTTGAGCTCCATGTATCTGTTGCTAAGGTTTCTAACAAAGTTGCTCTCATTCACACTAACAACAGTTTTTATTATTAAAAAGCAAAATAAGACTTCCGGTTGTGCCATGGTGTGGACGGTAAACAGAAAGTTGCTCTGAAGAACCCTAAAACTAGCTATAAAATAAGGTAAAAACAGCAGAACATAGGGACATTTTGCTCCTACACTGATTAAAAGTACTCATTAAAACATGGTTAAAATAGGGAACAATACATGAGAAAAAAGGCACATAAGAAAATAGTACCGGATCACCAAAGGTGAAAGACCATGAAGCGGAATGCTCAAAGCCACAGAATAAGGACGGGGACACAATCATACTTAACGAGCTGTGAGGACACGCTAAAGTGGCAGATAAGAGGGAACTGGTTAGGCTCGAAAGTATGAAGGAGCTTATAGACTGGACAGTGTCCTTAATTAATTGGAGCAGAAAGTAGTTCATGTGGAGGAAATAGTGGATAATACTGAAGACAAGATGACTTGGATGGAATGGGTTGTGGCGTTCCTGCTCCTGGAAACTACAAAACCGTCCCAGATGGGACGGACTTGTGCATTGTTTGTTTATTCCTTTATTTCATTCAAAAAAAACAACAAAAAGTTCATAAAAAAACAGTAAAAAGTAAAGTTTAAAAAAAGAAGCTAAACAGTCTGACACTGAAAACAAAAACAAAACTCTTTAGATTGACTTCAGCTGTGTATTTACCATAAAGTAACTGGATCATTTATCTCCTGTTCCAGGACCAATCAGAGGTCCAGATTGAGTGCTCCATGGAGAACAGGACGGCTCCTCATAGGAGCTGCAACATCAGTGCTCCATTCATGAAGTCCTTGTCCCAGGTGGGTCTGAGACAAAATAAAAACACCTTTGAGTTTTACATGATGAGTTGAAACAAAAAATTGTTGCTAAGGTTTCAAACCAGAAAAATAGAATTTAAAATCTTCTAACATACAAAACTCTCAACCAAGCTCCATCTTATATTAAAGATCTTATTATTCCATATTTTCCCAACAGAGCACTTTGTTCTTAGATTGCAGGTTTACTTCTGTGTTCTTCTGTGCTTGTCTCTCGCTCTCTTTCCTGTCCCCTCAAACCCAACCGGTTCGAGTCAGATGGCCGCCTGTTCTGAGCCTGGTTCTGGTTCTGCTGGAGGTTTCTTTCTGTTAAAAGGCAGTTTTTCTATTCCACTGTTGCCAATGTGCTGCTCAGGATGAGCGACTGTGACAAAGTGATTAAACACAATCTGCTGGCTTCCTTAGATTGATTATTTGTGTGCAGTGCCCTGCTGAGACACCATATGTTGTGACTTGGCGCTATATAAATTAACTTAACTGAATTGAAAAATATCACAAAAAGAAAAAAAAAAATAGTTGGATTAAAAATGACAGAAACTAAAGTTTTTGATTTGTATTCAACATGTGATAAGAATCATTCTCAGCTACCACTACACCAAATTTGAGCCACATATGGTCAATTTTGCATTTTAGCTATGACGGCCATCTTGGATTTTTGACTTCGCTTCAGTATGAGCTACCACCACACCAAATTTTAGCCTAAGATGTTTTAAAATGACAGTTATTGCAGTTTCAAATTAGCTCTGGCGGCCATTTTGTATTTAAATTTAGCATTCAGAATTTATCAAAGCTTGTTTTTGGCTACTACTAGTTTTCAGCTTTATAAGTCTTAAATCATGGCCTCAAGATATGATGGGAGAACATTGACTGTCAGAATTATCTCAGACGTTTTACTAAAACCACATACTTACTTTTTGTCCAGGTAACTTTCCAACTGGAGTTTGAATTCAACTGTTCTGTTTTTCTGGATCATGCAGAAATTGTCATGGTGGCCACAAGGTGAGAGAACTACAATTACTGATATGTCATTTTTTATTTTGTTACAGGAAGTTAATTATAAACTTCAAGCAGCAGATTTATTTAAAGAAAAAACTGAAGCACTAGCTGAAAAATCTGATCCGCTCTTCATCAGATAGAGAAAACCTCTGTTCTCCTGACTACACTTTTGTTTGATCATTTTAAAGATAAATACCTGAACCTACGAAGCTGTGACAAATCATTTACTTAGGTAAGCCAACAGTGAAAAAGCCCGTCTAGAAGAAGTCAAACCTCACCTCTTGTCATGAGGTGGCTACTGAGTCGACACTGATATTTAGAGGAAAACGTCTCATAGTTCCTGAATCTCGGTGAGAAAAGTTTGTCCACCTGGCTCATAAAAACACCAGGACACACATTAAATAAAACTTCAGAGAGCTTCACTGGTGGCCACATATGGATGATTTGGTCTACACCACAGTCCTGTCATTAAGCACTGTCAGGCCTGTAACAAAACTGTCCGTGTTTCACTTGTCCCATTACAACCTGTCAGGTTTTCAGATGGTCCATTTTAACATATTGCTGTCACCATTGTGGGTCCATTTGAACATGGAGCTTATGAATGCAGGTTTACTATCACTCTTATTGAATATTTCAGTAAATAACCTAATGAAGCATTTACTTCTGATGTTACAACAAACATACTGGCCATTGTCATCCTATGCTTTATCCACTCAATTCCAATCTCCCTTCTCTGTAACGTCGGGGATTTCTCCCATTGACATGGATTTCTCCAGTAGAAGTTAAACCAGGCCAATCAGAAAATAGGAGGAGAAGTTGTGAACAACATTGTCGATTTTCTGTGCCGTTTTAGTCTGCCTGTAGTTTAGCAATGGCAACAAAGGAAGTGAATGAAGCCATCTCATTCAGCTCGGTCCTTCTCTCGTCTCAGTAGAGGATGGTTTTTTACATTTCCGGTTAGCTTCTTAGCTTAGCCTTCTTCACGGCCAAGCTGACGCACTACATGCGTCATGGCCAAATGTTAATGATTGGGTAAATCAGATCCAATCGTTTTAAACTTCAGCAGAGACCTCGCCTCCAGCAGGAAATCATTTCTCAATAACCGAGAGTCCAGATCCTCTGTAGCAAAGAGTAGAACAAGAGTAAAACAGGCTGTTTTTTACCAGGCTGCAACAAACACTACTATGGCATAAATCTTTTATTTTGCACATGGAGAAAACCTTTTCACCAAACACAACTGATAGTTAATCACATTTTGGATCTTCTGCTCTTGTTGATATCAAGAGTGAATGTGACATTAAGCCCATCAGAACAAATATTTACCGTCCTCAAGCAAACTGATGTGTTAAAAGCTTTAATAAAATGCTAAAAAACTTTATTTAGGCTTCACAAGTTACACAGTTACCCTAGAAGTCTGCAGTTACTAAAACACTTCTCAGCTATGGGTTTCACCTCATGATACTTCTGAATCCTCTTGTCAGAGGAAGACTCATGTTGACAAAACTGGACACATTGTCTTCACCTGAGGACAATGGACAGTACGACCATGTTAGAGAACAAGTGGTTCTACAGCAATTAAGCCAAACATGCATGTTACAAGAATGGAGAAAGTAACACAACCAAAGTCACTGTTGGAGCTATAGTATAGAAAAAGTTCTTTCATTTAAGCAAATAAGAAACCCAGTGTAGTGATACTTTTACAGTACAGCAGCTCATGAAGGAGACATGCAGGTGATGAAAGATGAAGGGGTAAAGGACTAGTTTTAAATACTGGAACAAACTGATTTACAGGATTTCACAAACAATTAAATCATTTATTATAAAATTATCTTAATTTGAAACTCAGACATGAATTTCAATGGGTGATATGCATTGAATTCCAGACCTTTAGTTATAAAGTTTTCTTTGGCATTTTTATTTGTGTTTTACTCAGTGAAGGAGAGGAGGGATACCCTGATGACAACATTAACAACATCTTCCTCCCTTTGAGATATCAAACTAACCTCCTCTTCACCAGGTGAGGAAGACTTTTCTCATTCACTGACAAGGAAAGCGTGCTACAAGTTCACATACAGAATGCTGTGTTTTATAATGATGACTGTTACACATCAGTATAGAAATGTTTCTAGAAAATATAAAATAATAAATATAAATATAAAAAAAATAAGAGACTTTTTGAATGAAACAATAACGGATTTGAAATGAATATTTATTTGAAACAAACAGGTTAAAAACCAAAACAGTAAAAAATTAAAGGACGACGATTGCTTCTGCCCTCTAAGATAAATATGAGTCTGTATTTCAAAGTTCAGTTGGATACTTATAATGATCTTATAGATGGAAGTACATTATTGCCTGTGCTGTCCCATCCTTTCCTCACAGAGACCCCAACCCTCCTCGATTTGAAATCAAAGCTGACTCGTCCTCATTGTTGGACCAAACAGACACCAGCTTTCCTGTCTTCAACCTCACTTATTATGTAAGTCCAGGACATCAAACAAATTACTACAAATTTTAAGGAAAATGGTTAGAAACACCATGTTTGAAGGACAGGGTGTCCATAAGTGTACTTAACACCAGGACATTCTAGGTTGTAGATCAATAATTGATTTCATAGTTGTGTTATCTTATCTGCAGTCGTATATTTTGGACACTCGGTGAAGAGAGGAGCTGAGCAGTCAACTGAGTTGGATCAGATGGTGGGGGGAAGATGCCGGTAGACCCAAATATTTAGTGAAGGTTTGCTGGGAACACCTGGCTGAAGAAAGATCTTCAGCTCTGATATGTCACAAGGCACTTCCTCACTAAATCAGTAGTGACTCGATGCCAGCGCTCTTTTTCAAGGGTCCGAATTCTTTCAAACTCAAAGGTCTTACCTGAACAGTGATGAAAGAATTGTTTAAGATGAGGAGATGCTAACCACATTCCTTCCAAGAGCCATGCCCTGCTTCATCCAAGAAGTTGGTCTATTCGAGCAGCCTGCGGTGGATCACCTCTCGAACAATCTTGTTAACTTTGGTTTCCCCTCTTTACACATTTGCCCTTGTTTCCATCTGGATTAGGATTTAGTGCAGGCATGTCCAACTCTGGTCCTCAAGGGCCGGCCTACTGCAAGTTTTAGATTTGTCCCTGCTTCAACACAGCTGATTCAAATAGATGATTTTCCTTCTCAGTTTGCCATCAAGGTCTGCAGAGGCCCACTAATTAAGCACTCCTTACGTTCAGCTGTGTTGAATCAGGGCAGCACCTAAAACATGCAGGACACCGGCCCTTGAGGACCGACTTTGGACACCGCTGCTTTATTGGCCTGGATTTTAAGCCCCTAGGATGTTTTAATGTCACTGAGCCAACTGATAAGAACACTTTAACTTTTAGAACCAGCACATTTTCTTTTTTAACCTCATGTAAGAGTCACATCACAGGAAAGTCCAATGAAATTGAATGTCCACAACTTGTAGGGGCTTTTAGTTGCTCTTTTAATAAATTTTGGCAAAGCAGTGCATAGCATTCAGTGGCTGAAGAAGATTATGTAACATTTAGAGAAGTCATATCAACCGATGAGAAATTCTGTCCTTAACCAAGCTGCATTAATTTAGCCATAATATTTGGATGAGGAATGAGGATGCAGGATCTTTCATAACTTACTAGTTGACATGTCCTGGGTCTTGAGGTTCCAGATTTAATTCACCAAAAGGTCTTCATGATGTCCACTTGTCTGATTACTTGATGAAATTTTGTGATCCATGAGAAAGTTTTTAAATTTGATGCTCAAATCTTCAGCTCGCAAGTCTTTCAGAAATCTTCAGTCCTTCAGTCTTGTCCCCCACCCCTTGGCTTTGGGCCAGGGGGTGGGGGGGGTCTCTGCCTCATGTGTTCTCTTCAGATGTCTGTAGAGAATGTCCTCCAAAATCTTATCTTCCTCTTTCTTGTTCACCCTTTTATACACTCAATCAGGCAGAAGAATTACTTCTTTTTGGCATCATACTGCTTTAAGAAGCTCTTATTGGTTTAGAATGCATGTCGCCCAATGAAGTGAATCAGAGGTTTCTATGACAACGCTTGACTTACTCTTTCAATGGTTGCTTTCGTCACTGACAGGTTCAAATGTCACTTAACGTCTGGAGGAGTTGTAGAAGTTCCTGTTTCCTCACACTCAGAGCTGACACTTTAAGCTCAAACAAATTAATTTCAATAAGTCTGGAAGCATTTTAAACATATTTCCCTAATAACATTAACATAAGATCATTGTATTTTAAATCAGAGTACATTCAGCAATGTATTGTTACGGAAAAAAGCAAAACATAAAACAGATTCACTTCATGCGTTAAAATCATTTTCACCCTCATTTACCAATGATTAAACTATGTAAAACCAAAAGCAAAGCATTCTTCTATAATAGAATTTTCTCTAATTGTTTTTACCATAGTTAATCAGAACATATTCTAAGAAAATCTTCCTTTTTAACATGAACAAAAAAGCTTTATCTTTACTTTTTTTCTTTTAAACCCTAGTTCCTCTGTTTTATGGGACACAGTGAATTTTATGTTATTACAACATTACAGCAATGTAAAAAAACACATTTTAAGATGATTAGAGCAAGGACATGGATTGATCTGACCTTATTTTGACAGCTCACATCTCCAAGAAAACTTTAACCACATCCCAGCCACGATGGGGGACATTGAGTTAGAGTGGGTCATGTTCTGCTCCTCAACTGTCGAGGCAGCTGCCTTGAACTGTGGCTGCAAAGGTGGAGCAAGGTGCTTCTTGTAATGGTCTTCCTCGAACTTGGTGGTGAACACCTCGGGTAAGGGAGACTGTCAAACTGAAGAAGGGGTCCTATTTGGAGATGCTGTGATGATGTGAACCGGGAGGAGAATCAGCACATTCTCAAGGGTGGATTTCTCCCTTCGGGTTGAAGGTGAGATTCTGCCTCAAGGGGAGGAGTTCAAGTGTCTTGGGGTTTGTTCACAGTGAGGAAAGAATGCAGCGTGAGATTGACAGACAGATCGGTGCAGTTTCTGCAGTATTGTGAACTCTGTACCATTCTTTTGTGGTTCAGAGAGAGTTGAGTTGTGAGGAGAAGCTCTTGATTTACTGGTCAGTCTATGTTCCTACCCTCGCCTATATGGTCACAAACTTTGGGTAGTGACTGAAAGAACAAGATCACAAATGCAGGCAGTAGAAATTAGTTTTCTCTGCAGGGTAACTGGACTCTCACTAAGAGAAAGGCTGAGAAGTTTAGTTCAGGAGAGACTGCTGTTGCTCCTCCACATCCAGAGGTTCATCTAGTAAGGATGCATCCTGTATGCCTCCCTAGAGAGGTGCTTCAGGCATGTCAAATTAGGAGGAAACACTGAGGACGACCCAGGACACGCTAGAGAGGCTATAGCTATATTTACATTGACATAAGTAATTGGAATAAACAACCAATTAGAATAAAATACATCATGTAAACGACCCAATTGAAATATTCTGATCTCATTCAGCTTGAACACTGATTGACAATCCGAACGTATCTGATTGTGTTATTCTGGCTGTGGAACGCTGAGTGATTTTTATGTGTGAACATGTCCAGTATAATTGCAGAAATACATTATAGCGTTACATAGAGTTATTGCTCCGTTTTTTCTGATCTACCTCAGAGGAAGAGTTTATATTTATTTTTTAAACTTTGCTTGTAGATTCAGAACCTGGGCACATTTTCAGTGGAGAACATCCTATTCCAGACGGATATCTGGGCTGTGACTCAGCAGGGGAACCAGCTGGTGGAAATCACAAACTACAGCATCCAACAGGTACATTGGATGGATGGATGGATGGATGGATGGACGGACGGACGGTAGGACAAATTACCTGATTAACTTGACAAGGACACCTCCATTTTTTCACCCACCTGTCAGGAAGTAGATGAGTCCTACTGCCTGCTGCCTGAACTTGAAACACCCAGCTTTAAAAGACAAGAAGACCTGTCTCACCTGTCACAGCTGGTAAGATCAACACATTTATTCTTTTCTTTACTGAAGATATGACCTGTTATGGTATCCATGTAGTAAACTCAGTAAACAACTGTGTCCAGAACTCCACCAACAGTGAGAAAATAGCAGTCATCTGCAGATTCAGTCTGTCACCCTCAGGACTGGTCAAGGTGACCATCACAGGAAGACTTCAGCTCCCTGTTCTGCTCGCTGTAAGTTACAACAAAGTATCTGACAAAAATATCTTCCTCAGGAAGCACGCTGGCTACAACTTTTCACTGTCAGCAGGAGGTATGATTTGGTTGTTCATGCAGGAAAAACAGTTTTTTCATTGATCCTGGTTCTTTTAGATATAAAATCTAAGTATAAACAAAACCTTTATTCCACTGTCGGGTCTATATGTCTGTTTCAAACTGTTTACATGTAAATAAACTACTAAGACAACAAAAACAAACTTCAAAACCAATTTATACAACAAATGATTTTCATATTCGTCCTAGAACTGGAAGGTCACCGGTTCGATCCCCCGTTCCAGCTGTCTCAGTTGTTGTGTCCTTGGCCAAGACACTTCACCTGCCTTGCCTACTGATGGTGGTCAGAGGGTCCGGTGGCGCCGGTGCATGGCAGCCCCGCTTCTGTCAGTGCGCCCCAGGGCAGCTGTGGCTACAGTGTAGTTTGCCATCATCAGTGTGTGAATGTGTGTGTGAATGGGTGAGTGACTGTAGTGTAAAGCGCTTTGGGGGTCCGGAGGGACTTTAAAAAGCGCTGTATAAGTTCAGGCCATTTACCATTTACCATTTAATTTAGTGAACGCGTCATTTTTATTTCCTACTTTACCATCTGTCATTGAACGCCTCATTTATATTCCCAACTATACCATCAGTCATTGAATACCACATCTTCATTTCCTAATTTACCATCTGTCAGTGAACGTATCGTTTTTAATCTTTTGCTGTTCCATCTGTCATCCTTATCACATAGGTTATTATATGTTATTATATTTTTTTTACGTCATGTCCTCCACTGTCTGTCTTTTAAAATGGTTTTTTTTTACTTCCTGTTTTACCTCATTCTGTTTAACATAATTTCTTTATCTCCTGACTTTCAAGCCTGGGCAGGCCGGTAAGAGTGGCTTGACCTCAAACTTTAAATTCTGTCTGTAAAACAGGAAATAGTTGTTATTATTATCACCTTCGCCCCACATACTGAGTACATGTTTCGTGTGTCGTTCAGGTGTCGTTCTTTGTCCTATGTAAAGATAATAACTTCAAACTTAGTCAGATAACAGGGTGACATCATTTCTTGTAAATCAGCATTTTCACCAAAGAGTAGGTCTTTCATCACTAAGCAAACGTTGATCTTAATAATATTCTTGTAACTTTAACAGATTTCATGTGATCTGCATCACAGGTAAGCTTCAAGTCTGTGGAACTGCTGACCTTGGCCTCGGTCCAGCTGGAGACATCTGGTCCCATATTACTGCAGGAGGACAGGCTTGTTAGACAGGTAGAACTTTTCCTGACTGTGAAAACAAATATAGATCTTAAAGAAGGAACAAAATCTGTATGAACACAGATTACCTGTAATAGACTGATTATAGCCTGATAAATGAGCCACAATAAACAAGTGAACAATTTAACTTTAACTTGGGAAGGATTTATAACAAGACGGCTGGATTAAAGAATATTTAACATCTCTGTTCAACAAACAACACCTGAAAACATGCAATAACTACAGCTATATGTATTTATATCTATAATTTGATGTCAGAAACTAAAAAAAAAAAGAAACTGTTTTTTTCAGGTTTTTCTGTTTCTTTTATCCTGATCCTATAAACAATAAACTAACACTTCAAAACTGAAAAGGTTAAATACTTTAATGATTAAAGCTTAATTATTTGACAACCTATAATTATTTCCTGTAAAAAGTAACACTAAATCAATTATTCTGACACTCACACCTTTTATACATGGTTTTAACATTTCACTTCATTGGTTATAACACAACCTGATGGGATCTTCTGGTTGTTTTTGTTTACCTCAGGTTAGGTTTAAATCAGCTGATAAAAACCAGATAAGTTTTATAATGTGAAAGGATGTAAAACCTCAGAAGTGTAGGAGAGGAAACTAACTTTTTCATAACTGGTCATTCTTAGTTTTAAATGGAAGCTTAGAGGAGACAGGGCTTTCTCTGTTAGTGCCCCTAAGTTATGGAACAATGCCTTCACATATTCGACACACCTCGTCACTTTAAAACCCGTCTGAAAACTTGTTTTTACTCAATGGCCTTCAACCTGACTGAGACTTGATTTTACTCAACTTTTATTGGTATAGATTTTATTTGTTTAACTGTGTCATTTTATTGTGGCTTGAATTTAATTTTTAAATCATTGTGTTTAGCTTTGTCACTTTATCTTATTTATCACTGATGTTCAGCACTTTGTTTCAGCTGTGGCTGCTGTTGAAATGCTATATAAATGAGTTTGATGATGATTATTTTCTAACTTTAGGCATAACTTCACTAAGTTTAAAATTACCCATTATTATTGTTATTATTGTTATTATTATTATTATTATTATTATTATTATTTTATATAACTGCAGATAATTCTGGATGTAACAAAGGAGGGACAGACCTCCATCCCGTTCTGGATTATACTGGGCAGTTTTTTAGGAGGCCTGCTGCTCCTTTCCTTACTGGTGCTGGGTCTCTGGAAGGTAAACATTTGTTTACAGCATCTGTTCACTACATCTCTTTACAGTATCTGTTTACTGCATCTGTTTACAAAATTGTTTTCATCATCTCCTAACTGTATTTATTTACACCATTTGTTTACAACATGTTTAATACATCAATTTACAACTTCTGTTTACTACATTTGTTTTTATTGTCTGTTTACATCATCTGTTTACATCTTTTGTTTCCATCTTCTGTTTACAATATCTGTTTCCATCATCTGTTTCCATCTTTTGTTTTCATCTTCTGTTTACATTGTCTGTTTCTATCATCTGTTTACAACATTTTTTACTGCAATTGTTTCCATCATCTGTTTGCATCGTCTGTTTACATACTCTGTTTCCATCATTTGTTTCCATTGTCCATTGTGATTATTGCATCTGTTTACATAATCTGTTTACAACATGTAAGTAGACTTTAAAAACATTATACTTTGAACTAAGGTGATACTTTGTTTATTTGTAAAGAAAGTTCTGATAAAGTACCAGATGATTCTGCAACATACTGACTAACACCCTAATATGACACTTATTTATTTTAAATAAATTACTAGTTCATAATGTCAGCAGTAGGAGCTAAAGTAAGGACATTTGTAAAATGTGACTAAATCTTATAAACCCAAACAAAGTGGCAAACCTTTAACAACAGGTCTCAGTTCCTCCAGAACCTTCAGAACTGGTCTCTCTAAATGTTTGTAGGTGTTTCAGAGGGAAACATGGATCTGTTGCTGCTTTTTTAAAATTTATTGCTGCCGTCAAATAGATTTGTTTCCTTTTTATTATTTGTAAATCTAAAAATCTGTCTGTGGTCTCAGCTCGGCTTCTTCAAGAGACAGAGAAGACAGGAAGAGGAGGAGAAGTCTGCAGCCAATGGGAAGGCAGAGCAGCAGAGATAATGTTTTTCTGACCTCAGTGTGGCTCCTCAACACCTGACTCATCTGAAAGAATCACTTTGATCTGACAGTTTTTTTTTAAAAAGGATTCACTCACCTGGATTTTTCCTGTGTTTTATCACTATTAAAGTATTTAATGGAGTTTTATCTGGTAGACTAGCAAAAAGTAGAATACAGTTGTGAAGTGAAAATGATCTATGGTTTTAAACGTCTTTCCAAAAAAAAAGTGAAAAGTGTGTTGTGCTTTTGTATTACCCCACCTAAGTCAACACTTTGTAGAACCACCTTTCTCAGGTCTTTTAGGGTTTTTGTGTCTACCAGCTTTGTACATCTGGAGTTGAGACATTTTTGCCCATTCCCTTTGTAGAACAGCTCAAGGTTAGTCGAACTGGATGGAGAAAAGTTTACAAGTCAAATTTCAGCAGAGCTTGTCCTGACGTTCTGTCAACAGCAGCATCTTTCTCGTCATTCCTCCATAAAGGACAGATTTGTGGGGACTAATATTTGTCCTGTGGACAGATTGACCCACCTGAGCTGTGGATCCCTGCAGCTCCTCCAGAGTTAACATGAGCTTCTTGGGTTCTTCTGGGTTCTCTTAGCCTCTCTGTCAGTTCAGGTGGGCGATAGGTCTGCAGTTGGGTTGTTCTCTTCCAGTTTCAGATGATGGATTGAACAGAACAGTGTGAGATGTTCAAAGCTTGAAATATTGTTTTATAACTTAAACTCAAACCTTTGAGTCTGACAGAACATCTGGATTTATACTCAGAATAAACAACAGGTGTTCCTGAGCAGTTGACTTCTAAAGGAGGAGGATTTCAGTTGGAGCTGTCAGAATAAAGGGGGGTGCATACTAATGCACAAACAACCTTTCAGATTTACTGTTTTTAATCATGAAATCGTGGATCATCTTCCCTCAGCTTCACAATTATGAGCTGCTTCTTTTTGGTTCGTTACACAAAATCTCAGTAAAACAGAAGTTTGTGTTGTATCATGACAAAATGTGAAAATGTTGGTTTGTCTGTAAATGTACAGTTATATTAAATGTACAGTTATATTTAATAAAAGTTCTTTATAACTCATATTCAGACCTAATCAGCATGACTATCTCTAAAGTAAAGTTTATTTGTTTTTTATTGACCTAATTCTTTGTAATGTTTTTTGGAAGTTTAAATCAGTAGTTTTTGTTACCCTCTTCTAGGAGAGAATGTATTATCATGACAGAGTTATTTTATTGTTCCCAAATGAGGGAGATAAATGGTGGTGCAATAAACCTGGAGAAAACTTCAAGCATCGTCTTTTAAACTTTACTTTTGTGTATATTTTACTAGTTTAAAGCATGTGAAAATGTCCTGGATTCACTTGTAAATACCAATAAAAATAACTGTTGTTAAAAAGTTGACTAAAGAATAGAAGTGTTGACTAAACTCACCTTTGGAGGTAACCTCAGTCGATCAGAGTCCAGATGGTCACCAGGTCTGTGAACACAACATATTCTGGAGTATTTTCAGGTAACATACCTTCTGCTGCCACATCCAACACGTCCCACTCCTCAATTATGCTAAATATATTTTAAATACAGGTCATGAAAAATTGCCTTTTCTTTAATCTTTTACATTATAGTGCATTTCTCAAAACAGGTGAACATTGGTTCCATTTGAAGCTGAGAAGATGGAGCTCAGAGGCTGAATGGCAAAGAAGTCTTATGAAGACGAGTCCTCGAGTCTCAGTGAGACTACCTGTTTAAAACTGATCAAAGTCTGGTTATGTTTTTTAAATGTAGGAAAGTAGTAAAATGTAGTAAAAAATTGTAAAGTCAATTTCTAACAAATTGACTTTTTATCTTTCACACTAATCCCACAAAAACAATACCTATGGACACGTGATGGGGAAAACACTGATCACCCTGACACACAGCAACTTCTAGCAAGCTTACCTGCATCACTTTGGGTAAAAAACAGCACTGATGTGGGTATATTGAATGTGGAACTTGTGCAGATCGTCTTGAAACCGGGGTAATCCCTGTTTTCCCATCCACAATTTAGTCTGAAAAATTAGCAAATTCAGGGGATTGAAAGTACAACAATGAGGTTAGTAAAAAATGGGATTTTAGTTTTTTAAAGTTCACCATGAAACTCAGCAAATTGTCTGGTGCCAAAAGCAGATTATTGTATGCAGGCAGACTGTTGTCTACAGCAAAACCAGAAGGCAAGGACAGAAGAACTTATTTCTAGCAGCAGAGTGGGTTGGAAATGGATATTTGATGTTATTGGTTTTTTTTAACGTCCTACAGGCTCTAAATTTGAAATAGTTTCTGGAAAAATCCGTAAAACATAAAAAAATCAGTGAGATTGCTCTATATGTCTGTATACCTGCAAAATGACGGAAAATCTGTGTAAGTTAAGACAATCCGTACAACTTGCCATGTATCAGTCAGCAAAAACCTACATTTTCATGACTGATATTATGACTTTGGGTGTAGCTACCAGTACAACAGGTAGGGTTGAAACCCACTAAGGGGACTTTTGGCAATTTTTCTGGGTCAGATAAAGAAAACCCATGTATTAATGTTAACATTTTAACTCCATGGTGTTGACTTTAAAAAAAAAAATCAGTTTCAGACATTGGGCTTCTCATAACAGATTTGTATTACAGGCCGGGACCTGGTGGAGAAAATTTATATTAATGTGGTGAACAATCCAACTGTACCCCAATGATTCACAGGAGCAGGACCAGGAGCAGGCTGTTGTAACAGGTTCAGAGGTCAACTACTGTTTATGTGAAAGATGCCTGTCTGTGTGTGTGTGTGGATGGGTTTTTCCTACTACGTGGGGAAAAGTTCCTCAAAAAAAGCAGCCTCGTGGGGACTGAAGTGAATCGTGGGGACCAGGCTTAGGTCCCCACGGGTCCAAATGC
>JARVJO010063886.1:0-46655 GCA_031762555.1 Cynodonichthys magdalenae | reverse complement strand
ATCAGAGGCATCAGGGGTGAAGTGTCTTGCCCAAGGACACAACAACTGAGACAGCTGGAACGGGAGATCGAACCGGCGACCTTCCAGTTCCAGGACGACTCCCCAGACCACTCTGCCACAGCCGCCCCTTAAGTGATCACTCTTCTGATAAAACAAGATAGAACTTGATGCCAACCATCGCTGATGTCCCCTGTCAGTAGTGACCAACTGTTAGCAGTTTTGTTTGAATCATCACAGGTTCCTCATTATTTAAATCATCTCATAAGGTGAACAGGCGGACAAATGGATGCACGGATGGGGGGCTAAAGTGATCTTGTCAAAATACTAATGTGTTGAGCAGGTCTCCCTTATGATGCACACAAAATTTGGAGCAGATCTGATCATGTACGTGTGATTTAGTGCAAACAGCAAGGCATTAGCATTTGCCACTCTGCCACACCCACACCATCCCGCCACCTTTCAGTTTTGAGAGAAGCATGCAGCATGTGAAGTCTGCATGTTCAAAGCTGTAGGGGGAATTAGCTCAGATACATGTGCAAGAAAAGAGACAAATTGGTAGATTTGATCCAAAATGGCCGACTTCCAGTGGGAATTGGACCATGACTCCAAGAGATTTTTTTTAAGATCCTGAGACATTACACGTGTACCAAATTTCATGATTCCAGGTCCAATCATGGCTTGGGGCTAATTTTTTTAATAATTGTAGTGGGTGCTGAGGAGGAATTAGGCCACCCCCCCGAAAAATAGACTGCATTCCTGTAGGATGGATTAGGATTGACCATAGTGAATCTGGTGTAGATTGGCAGGAAAATGTGCAATTTAAAACCAAACGTATGTCAATGGCATGATGTCTGACTTTACCGCATCGCCATGACCTTTCACCAAAAAGTCTTTGTGCTTGAAAGCAAGTGAAATCAAGTTATTATCTGTGTTCTGACACAATTTGTTGCTGATCAGGTCAAGAGAGTCAGAGGTGGAGCTTTCCAAGCAAAAAAATGTCACTTCCTGTTGTCTGGGGGCGGGGCTTTGATAATGTCATATGACCACATGGTATGGTTGGGCATGCAACATGGACGACTCATACCAAGTTTGGTATATTTTAGCCTGTCTATGTGAAAGTTATAGCTATCTGAAACTGTAACGAATTGGACGGACGGACAGACAGAGAACATTTCTAAGTCCCCCACCTCGGTGATGGGCAACAATAAACTTCATCAGTAACCAACTGAGGGGACCAAGTTGTCTCCATGGTTACTGAATGATGCATGACAGGAAAACTGACTCGTCTCAAGAAAACCATAGGGAAATTAACCCGTTATCTCGAAAAAAACATCAGGAAAGTACCTTGTTTTTTCATGACAATGACAGTAGAAATAAATGATCTTGAGAAAATGTCCACTTTTGGCTACTGTACTTGTCTGTAATGTGTCTCAGATGAACTTGTTTTGATGCTGTCTCTTTAAATGCTACCATGGTGCTTTATGCCCTGGCCCCTCCAGCTTCTAGAGTGTCCATTGCAGTTTGATAGCAAAGATATGACTATCTATGATCTAGTGGTGTTTAAATTTTTTACTTCGAGCCAGAGTCTACCCAGAGTGAGAGGAGAATGAGGATGAAGAATTTGTTTAGTTGGTCCAGACCTTATTTACCAATTCTTTCGCAAACTGTTGTGCAATAGTTCAGAAAACGTCATAGAAAATAGAGAAAAGTGAACAGGTTAAAAATATAGCCCACACAGAATATAAAGATAATGCATTATGCAGCACTGGGAAAGTCTAAATTCAAATTTTCGGCACTCCTACAGTCTCCAAGTACACAACAATATACATTTGACAGCTAAAAATGTACAACTTGCATTTGTCCTCTTTAATTAATTAAATTTTGAGAACGTCTGAGTCCGCTTCATTGGACATTTTAGTAAAACAAAAATTAAATCTTGTATAAATGATTTCTTAATTTTTACTGTGTGGGTCAATAAATGAAAAATATTATATGAGTTAGGGTCCCCCTTCCCATGGGCTCACCACCTGTGGGAGGGGCCGTAGGGGTCGGGTGCAATGTGTGATGGGCAGTGGCCGAAGGCGAGTACACTGGCGGTCTGATCCTCGGCTGCAGAAGCTGGCTATCGGGACGTGGAATGTCACCTCTCTGGTGGGGAAGGAGCCTGAGCTGGTGTGCGAGGTTGAGAGGTTCCAACTAGATATAGTTGGACTCACCTCGACTCACTGCTCGGGCTCTGGAGCCAGTCTCCTCCAGAGGGGTTGGACACTCTTCCACTCTGGAGTTACCCATGCTGAGAGGTGCAGAGCTGGAGTGGGCATACTTATTGCCCCCGATCTTGGTGCCTGTATGTTGGGTAGCCTCCCTCCGCCTACATGTGTGGGGATGGGTCCTGATTGTTGTTTGTGCCTATGCACCAACAGTTCAGAGTACCCACCCTTTTTAGAGACCTTGGATGGTGTGCTGGAGAGCGCTCCTGATGAGGACTCCCTCGTCTTGCTGGGGGACTTCAACGTTCATGTGGGCAATGACAGTGAGACCTGGAGGGGGGTGGTTGGGAGGAACGGCCCCCCTGATCTGAACCCAAGTGATGTTTTGTTATTGGACTTCTGTGCTCGTCATGGATTGTCCATAACGAACACCATGTTCGGAGTTCGGAGAGGCCATGGAAAAAGGCTTCCGTATGGCTTTGAGGCGGTTCTGGTCCACCATCCGGCGTTTAAGGGGGGAGAAGCGGTTTGCCACCAACACTGTTTATGGTGGGGATGGTGGGCTGCAGACCTCAACTCGGGACGTTGTGGGTCGGTGGGAAGAATACTTCCAAGACCTCCTCAATCCCACCAACACGTCTTCCTATAAGGAAGCAGAGCCTAGGGACCCTGGGTCGGACTCTCCAACCTCTGGTGCTGAGGTCACTGAGGTGGTTAAAAAGCTCCTCTGTGGCAAGGCGCCAGGGGTGGATGAGATTTAAGGCGGGTCGCGTTGGTTGATGCGACTTTACAATATTGCGTGGATATCGGGGGCAGTTCCCCTGGATTGGCAGACCGGGTTGGTGGTCCCCTTGTTTATAAAGGGGGACTGCAGAGTGTGTTCCAACTATAGGGGGATCACACTTCTAAGCCTCCCTGGTAAGGTCTATTTGGGGGTCCTGGAGAGGAGGGTCCGTTGGATAGTCAAATCTCTGATTCAGGAAGAGCAGTGTGGTTTCCGTCCTGGTCGTGGAACACTGGACCAACTCTACTTTCTCAGCAGGGTCCTGGAGGGTGCATGAGAGTTCGCCCAACCAGTCTACATGTGTTTTGTGGACTTGAAGAAGGCATTCGACTGTGTCCCTCAGGGACTCCTGTGGGGGGTTCTCTGGGAGTATTGGGTGCCAAGCCCTTTGATATGGGCTGTTCGGTCCCTGTACAACCAGTTCGCATTGCCGGTAGTAAGTCGGACTCATTCTCGGTGAGAGTTGGACTCCGTTCAAGTTGCCCTTTGTCACTGATTCTGTTCATAACTTTTATGGACAGAATTTCTAGGCGCAGCCAAGGTGTTGAGGGGATCTGTTTTGGTGACCTTAGGATCGCATCTCTACTTTTGCGGATGATGTGGTCCTATTGGCTTCATCAGATCGTGATCTCCAGCTCCCACTGGAGTGGTTCGCAGACGAGTGTGAAGCAGCCAGGATGAGGATCAGTGCCTCCAAATCTGAGACCATTGTCTTGAGCCGGAAAAGGGTAGGGTGCCTTCTCCAGGTCGGGGAGGGGGTACTGCCTCAAGTGGAGGAGTTTAAATATCTTGGGTCTTGTTCACAAACAAGGAAAGAATGGAGCGGGAGATTGATAGGTGGATCGGTGCTGCGTCTGCAGTAATGCGGGCGCTGTACCGGTCTGTTGTGGTGAAGCAAGAGCTGAGCATTCCAACCCTCATCCATGGTCACGAGCTTTGGGTAGTGACCAGAAGAACAAGATCGCGGATACAAGGGGCTGAAATGAGTTTCCACAGTATGGTGTCTGGGCTCTCCCTTAGAGATGGGGTAGGAAGCTCGGTCATCCGGGAGGGACTCAGAGTAGCGCTGCTGCTCCTCCAAATCGAGAGGAGCCATTTGAGGTGGCTTGGGCATCTGGTTAGGATGCCTCCTGGACGCATCTCTGGTGAGGTGTACTGGGCACGTCCCACTGGGACCAGAGGAACCCCCAGGACATGCTGGAGGGACTATATTTCTTGGCTGGCCTTGGGATTCTGCCAGATGAGCTGGCCCAAGTGGCTAGGGAGAGGGAAGTCTGGGTCTCTCTGCTTGAGCTGCTGCCCCCGCGACCTCACCCAGGACAAGCGGAAGAAAACGGACGGACGGAGGGAAAATACTGATATGAATAAATTGAGCTATGCTAGGTTAACTAAGATATTTTTAAAATTAGTTAGTAAGTCTAAAACTAAAAGTAGTGAAATTGTTGAAACTGCAGGATGTCTTAAATCAGAAAACTTTAGAAAATTTCTCTTTTTATTTGTAGATTAAAAATAAATAATTTATTAGCTTTTTATTACCAGTTGTAGATACAATTCAGTTTTAATAAATAGAAATTAGTTCTGATTTGAAGTTATCCACTTTAGCCTTGACCCTACTTAGACTAGTCAGGAGCTCATCACTCTGGTCAGAATCAAGTTCAGTTTTATCAAACAGATGTCATTCAAAGCTATCCACAACAGGTAAGATATTAACTCCTGATAATATTTCCATAGGACCCCACTTCAAAAGATCTAACCAACTGCTTTAATAAACCTAAACTAAATATATTTCAGTTGTGCAAACCTTCTTTTTTTTATAGTTATAATGAATCAAACCTGTCCCATGGTTGTTTATTTAATTGTAGTTATGACCCCCGCAAGCGAAGCAGGGGTCATATTGTTTTCGTTAGGTTTATATTTTTAATTTTATCTTTTTCAAGATTTTTGGTCAACTGCAGTACGGAAACGGCTGCACCGATCAACATCAAATTTGGCAGGAACGTAGATGTGTCTAACCTACACTGCACCAGCCAACAGTTTTACGATAGTCCTAGTATTTGAGGATGGGGCTTTATCTAAAAAGGGGGCGTCTGGACATACAAAAATGCTTATACCTCAAAAACTATTCAACATAGAAGGTTTAGATTTGTTTTGTTTTTTAGCTCTGCTACTTAAGGGCTATCCATCGCGTCCCCACAGAGCCCCACCCAAGACAATAAAACCGTTCTGATGACTTCTGAGTTATCGTGCTTTGGTTCTTTGAGTACGTGCGGGGTCATATAAGCAAGCGCTATGTGATATCTAGTTATTTTTACTTTAAAAAAATTAAAGCAAAAAAACAAAGTAGTTTAACGATTAGATTTTAACTCATCTTCAGGACATCTGTCAGGAAGACAATCCCACTTTTACCTTCAGGTTGTATTACAACCAAGCACACCACATATAAAAGCAGCAATAATAACCACATTAAGGCATCCAGAGCTGAAGGCCACACATGTTCAGGATTCCTCCGCTGACGCGCTTGTTCGAGCATAATAGTGCACTCAAGACGAAAAGCACTTCTCTAAGTGATATTTCCTGTGTGGAAATGGTGGATATTGAAAATGGCACGCATTGCTCTGTTCCGTTATCCACAGACACCTCCAACCCTAACGAGCTCTGTCCACTGCCAGGCGAGTGCAGCATGTCTGAGTGTTCGCCTGAGCGAGCAGCGCCGCTCCGACGCTGAGCTGGTAAAAGCATCTGTTAGGCGCAGCTCAGGAGCCTGTTTGACGTTTATTACCTTTTCCCCCACCTTTTTTTCTCCTGTCTTTCTTCACTCTGCTACAGTAATGCCTTTAAGAAGAACACCAGTTCTGTGGCAGGGAGCCTGAACATCTCAGAGTTCAAAAGGAACCTACATGAAGACATTTAGCAGAAGCGGTGGTTGGAAATGACACGAACAGAGTGGGAGTGATTACACCTGGTTACAACGTCTTGATGTGCCTGTACTTCTGTCAAGAGCCATCTTAGCGTCAGGTTTGTTTCTATTATTAAAAAAAGAAACAGAATTAGCTTCCCCAGTTTATAATCTACACATTTACATGACAAACATTTTGTCATTTAGTCCTGTTTAACCTTTCAGGCTGTGTTTATGTATTGCACACAGACAGAGTAGACAACAAAAGCTTATGAGGGTGTGTGTGTAAGAGCGAGGGAGTGAATGTGTGTACAATACGTGAGGTGGGGGGAGATGTGGATAAGGGGGGGTGTCTACAAACACACAGGCTAATTACCCGGCACTGCCGTAGGTCTCGGAGGCATTTCACTCTGGCGCTGCCTCTATTCAAGCAACAACCACCGAGTTGTGCGTAAAAGTCATTCCAGCATGAATGGGGCGGCACGAAAGAACAAAATGCAAAAAAAAAAAATGTCTCTAAACATATACATGTTTAGAGATGTGGGCCACAACTTTACGCACATTCCTGTTCTGACAAGAAAGGACAACATCTTGTTGCCTGGCAGCCTGTACGCCGAGCTTCAGAGTCAGGACAGTTAATAGGGGTGTTAATGAAAACAAAGACGATCTGATTGTTTGATGGACGATGACTGCGAAGGCTTCATCGAAAGGCTGGTAAATATCGACTCGTTTGACTTCTAATGGATTCAATTCAGCGACAGGGAGGGCTCTGATGAGCAGCTCTCACCAGGTCCCATCCCAGTCTGTGTCGAAACATCTGCTTTCCACACGCAGCTGGAAAGCCCGGTGACGTCTCGACGCTCTGCTTTCTGGAAGCCTCTCATTAAAATATGGCAAAACTTCAGTATTTCTACATTCAAATTAAGATGAAAAGTTCATTAAAGAGAATAAATATTTCATTAGATGTTAAATAAAACAAAGGGGATTTTTTTTCTCTTTTTTTGGCCTCTCTCAGCATAAAATTCCTTTGAAAGATTAATTAATACATGTAAATTATGCAAATTATGCCCATGCAAATATTTTATGAAGACAATTAAGGGATCCATTAATTACGGTCTTTTTTGCTTCAGTGACATTCGTTCATTTAATTTTAATTTCACTTTAGCTGTTTTGATGTTTAATCTTGCAACAAAAGAACTTTATCTGCGCGAGTGCAGGGTCGTGTAAACTCGCCGAACATGTCGAGCGGGGAAGGAAGCGGAGGGGGAGATACCGGGGTAAGATATTCACACGCGCACCGCTGTTGCCAGGCTGGCAGTACCGGCAACGGTACGGGGGCCCCAGCAGCTCGCCTGCCTGTGAAAAGAGCCACGTCCCCACTTGGACTCGATTCAAAACACTGTAAAAGCAATTAATAAACACAGACTGTGTTAATATCGCAGAATTAGAGAAGTGTGACAAAAGACAAATAGAAATAATTAGTTCTCTAAAATTATGCCCCTCATTATTATTTTTTTTCTTCCTTCCCTCTCTCCAATTTGCCTCCCTGAGTTTGGAGTTGAGAACGCACCCACACATTTCTTCTCAGCTTTCTCAGCTTTGATAGGTTTGTTTTTTTTTTTTTTTTTCCCTCCTCCTTCTTTTTCTGCTTGTGTAATTTATCAACATCATTTTTTGCCATTTGAGGTTAATTATACAGCGAGGCTTGCAGAGCAGAGTAGAGGAGACATGGGTGGCAGACAAATGCTTCTCTAATTGAACAAAACACACACACACACAAAGTACAGCCTGTTATTGGGTTTCATTCCACTCTTTGAGGCAGTGATCAGAGTGATTGAGAGACTGCAGAAATTACACGCTCCATAGTCATAATGTACAGTTTTACAGGAATCAGGCTTTAAAAATATATGTGCTTTATTTAAACCTCCACAATGCTTTAAAGTAGGACAATAGCTGCTTTAGAAGTGATGCTTTACATTTTCTTTCATACAATTACACTAGTCCTTTTTCAAATGTATTAAATTGGCTAAATATACTAATTTGGTATGAAATAGGGGGCTATAATTACTTTATCTTCAAGTTATCTTTATATTTAAATGATGACATATGGATTTTTTTTTGGGGTGGGGGTGGGGGGTGGGGGGGGGGCGACATCAAACTGTTTCAGATGCCTGCAGAGGCTGAATGACATTTAATTAAGGAGGAGTCATCGTTTCTCTTTTCGTTCTATTTTGTGCCCTTTCACAAAAAAAAAAAAAAACAGCTCGAGTCGACAAATCGCACATGAAAGAGTTAAAGGGGGGAAGCCAACTTTCTTCTGAAAGCTGGGGGAAATAAAGCCCCACTTTTCACAGCAAATTATGCACAGCTTTTTAATATTATTTAGATTTTTTTCTCCTCCCCTGGATAAATTGGGACCTCGCCCGCTGATAAGGGCAGTTCTGAGCGGACGAATTAGAGAAAGACGCAGGGAGTAATAATGAGGATATTCAACCTTTCCGAGGTGTCTTGGATCTGGGTAAACACAGATAGAAGAGAGTCTACAGAGGTTATCACTAAAGCACAGCCCCCCACCACCACCCCCAACACAAACTGCACCCCCAAGGCTAACAAACAAACAAATCATTAAAAATGTAACAAGGCTTATTCATAAAATGGATTGATTTGCCCCGATTATTACTATCAAAGGGGGCATTGCAGTTCTTTTGGGGTTTATAATGACTCATTATGGGCTCCTGAGTTGTAAATAAGCAACTTTTTAAAAATGTTTTAGCCTGGTTGTTTAACTGTAACACGTTTATTCTGACAAAGGCCTGTGATTATTTTAAAGGGAACCACTAAAAGTCAAGTAAAAGAACAACATTATTCTAACAAAAAAACAATGATCTTGACCTGGTGCTGTGGCCCAGATGGTGGTGGATGTCTGAACAGCAGGCACAGAAACACTAATGTTCATAAACTGAAGCTCTGTGTGTGTGTGTGTGTGTGTGTGTAAAGGAAGGGGATGAAGGAAGAAGTGGGAGGGGGGGGAGAGAAGAGAGCGCACACACACACACACAAAAAAAAAGAGAGCAAAAGTGAGAGCCAGGAAAAGAGAGAGAGATTTATTGTCTCATCTGAGCCCCTGTACCTTGTATTGTCCTTTCAGCATCTGTTCTTCCACTGCTGCGGTCACTCTCCATCTCAGGGGTCAGAGAGTCTGCGAGAGGAGAGGGATCACCGCCGTTAAACACGCCTGACATCCACCTATCACGGCCCTGCTTTTACAGCATCATGCCCCCCCAAAAAAAAAACAAGACACCAACAAGCCTTCAAGCGATGTCGATGCTCGCTGTCAATAAGACAAAATGTGTGCCACTCTTTGTCACTCTTTAATGAGAGAAAACAGATTTACTGTAAATCTATGATATAATGTTTTGGAATTAAAATCTGAGTTTAATTATTTGCTCCAAGGAAAAAGTGAAACAGGTAAAAATCTGTTCTGCATTAATTAATTAATTTTTGTGTGCAAAAATTAATTAAACAAATTAACTAATTTATTCTGATAATGTTGCATTATTTGCTTTGCAGAATTTAGGAAATGTGGTTGAGTAAAAATAATAAGTTACAAACTTCACCTGCCTACAAATAACAAGGCGAGTTTTCACATCAGAGGCTAAATATTTGATTACTAGATCCAATGAATTATCTTTAAATCTTTGGGGACTGAGTGTTTTATCATTTAACAGCAGAGTTGTACAGAAACAAAGTACATTAAAATCATAACGTCTACTTTAATTTATTAACATTCAAAAAATTAAAATGACACTTTTACTTTTTTACTTTAGAATTTAACATGTAACAAATTTAGATATGACCAGAAATCATCATGAAAAGATTTGTTTATGCACTCTAAAAAATGAAGTGTTTTTATTTAACCAAGTTACGTCAACTGGTTCCACTAAACTGAGTTTAGTAAATTGCTGTACATTCACTTAACATGGTTTAGTAGAAACAGTTGACGTAACTTGGTTAGGTTAATTCAACCCTTCATTTTTTAGAGTGTTTGTACAAGTACTTTTTATTTTCCTTATGTTTATGAGCAGTTTTATGACTTTTACTTCAGTATTTTTGTTATCAGTGAATTTCATTTTTACCAGTCATTCCCTGTAAAGGTATTTTTACTTTAACTTAGTTTTTTTTGGCAAGTACTTTATACATTTCTGATAATCAGGTAATTAAATCATAATAGAACAATTATTAGTTGACAGCAATTTTTGTTGTTCTACAAATCATATGTAACTGTTTTCAACTATATTAAATTTAAGGAGACATAAAAGACAGTTTATGCAAACAAAGTAAAAAGAAAAAAAAAAGGTAGAAAGTGTGATGCAGGGAAGTCTCACTGTAGCTCATCTGACCGTTGAGGGAACGCATGCTGTCAGAGGGCGACGGCTGCTTCAGAGTCTGCTCAGCCTGCTCCCGCCGTTTGGATTCGTACTCCAGAGCTTCTTGGAGTTTCCTCTTGGCCTTTTTCTCCTTCTTCAGACGCTTCTGGATAATTGCTAAGACAGGATTTTGGGGTAGGGGGGGGGGGCAAAACCACATCCACGATAAATGAGCTTTGAGATAAATTAGCCGAGATTTTTTTTTTTACTTTTTTTTTAATGAAATCTGATTATTGCACTGTTTCGACGGGCCACAGATAAAAACCATTTTGGTTGAAATCCAGCGAGCAATTATAGAAAAAAGTGAAAATCAATTAAAGCTAAATATTTTATGATATATAAAGATTTAACTGAGAAAATCTGAGCAAATACTGACTGTGACTTAGCAAACGGCTAGAGGGAATTAAAGCTAATTGAAAAATTTATTGGGATATTTTTCATGGATTTCTCTCATTAAACATAAACGATACAGTTAGCGCACGACTCTGATGCATTTTACATGAGCCTGAGCCAAGGCTTTGCATGGGATGTGGATTTCCAATTATGTTAACAGACCAAGAACAGGAAATCAGTTCTATGTGGAACCAGAGCGGGGCAGAGTGGCTTACGTGTGTCTCGCTACCAAACACCACACGTGTGTCAGTGCGTACAGGAGCTGGAGCAGCTAAGCAAACACAGGTGTGTGAAGTCTGGGTACACACTAGTCCTCATGCTTGCCCACACACACACACAGAGGCAGGTCGTTTTAAGGCAGTACCTCTGTTCTTCTGCTCCATGGCGAGCTGCTTCTCCAGAGTCTCCCTGAGCTCTCTCTCTCTGAACAGCTCCATCTTCAGCTCCGTCTTCTCCAGCTGCACCTGCTTCTCCTGAGCCCGTGCGTTGTCGATCGCCACTTTGAGCAGGCCCTGCACACACACACGCACAGAAATGCACACACACTTAAATACACACACTCGTGATTAAAAAAAAAAAGAAAAAAAAAGGAGATCAGGGAGAAGGCAAACTGGGAGTGATGTGGGCTATTTAAGAGCTTTAAAGTAAAGCGGCAGCAAAACCCACACTGAAAGTGTGTCACTGTACTGAACAGGACCACTGATGCTCCTTTCACTTGATTTCTTACATGATCTGGTCATTCAATCTTTTTAGAGTTTTGACTTCATTTCCATAAAATCTAAGAACAGAACCTAAATCAACTACAGCACTTTAGTGATAAATTTTGGTTTACTTTTAATAATTGGGTAGATCTGGACAACATGTTGGTGGAATTAGAACAAGAGGCTAGTACCACATTATACTAAACATATCTTTATAAATGACTAATAAATAGTCTACAATGCTATTTTTTGTTAGAATACATTGTTACAATGTATTAGGTAAGAAATACAATAACGCAATTTATCACTCATCATTCTCACTGTTTAGAATATTAGCTATAGATACACTGAGCCACAAGAAAAACAAATTATCTTTACGCGAAAGAATAAAAGCAACTTAATAATACCAAATATGGAGCTTACTTCAATGCATGAACATTGTTTAAGAATTGTTTAATAATGTTTACAAAATACATACAAAATCCTTTATAACCTTGTTATAAAGCATTCGTACATCTTTTTTAAAGGGGCTCTTATTGTGAAGTGGTGCTGAGAGGTTTGATGCAAAGGAAAGCACGAAGTAGAAGAAACAAAAAAGAAGAAAAGAAAAACAGAAAAGACACCTTCATCCTTTCACGTTTTGTACGGTACTGTGCAAAAGTTCCAAGTCATTCCTCCTTGGTTAGTATTCTGCTGCCAGGGAAACATATTTTTTTTCTGTTACCTTTCAAGTGGTCTTGATTAATAATTCTTTAGACTTTCTGTATGCTTTTTGAAGTTTGCTTTCTTTTTTTTCATTTTTATGTTAGTACCTGACCATTTTATGTTTACTGAATATTTATTATGATTTGTTCATTTATTTATTTATTTATTTGTTTATATCAAGTAACTCTAATGAGAAAAAGCAGCCAAAGTCCGAGAAAAGTTTAAAGATCTTTAACAGGTCAAAGAAGTATTGATCAAATCTACTTTAAAAGTTTACAAAGAAAATCTGACTCTTTAATAGCATCATTGACTGATAACTCCAGAAGATGAATTGTTAATATGGTTCATCATTTTTTTTTAAAACACTGTTTAACATTTGTGTCGAGACTGCCTTCAAATGCAACAAATTATTTTCTGAGCAACTTCATCCAAAGCATCACCCTGAAGGCTCTCCACTCGTATGTGAAAGCAACCCAGCAACATGAAGACTTTCATCACAATTATTCTCCATCCACATGCAATTATATCAAAGGCACTGGACTATGGCTTACTAATTGTTGATTCTTCTAACCCCAATTTATTCTAAGTTGCTTTATCTTCATTTTCTGCTTGGTTTCATTTTGTTGATTTGTATATAAATATTCCAGGCGCAGATCATTATCAAAGATGACTAAGAGGAGTGTTGGGAGCTCGCGACGGCTTTTTGTTGTGGCTCCCTAATTACCGCGCGGAGCCAAAGGAGAAGCAGGACTCTGATGCCAGTGGAACGAGTGCAATGAGAAGGGCAGCGGGGTCCACACATCATTACACCCAGAAAAGAAGGAGAAAGGCATTCATCTTTCTGATTGAGGGGGTTTGAGCTGAAGCCTGAGCAGCACTCTGAGTAGATGGGTGCTGTTAGTGTGAGTGTGAATGTTTCACTGGTCCCCGAGTGCATGGTAAATAAAAATGTGGGAGGAGGGGGGGGCAACTTATATCAGATAAACAGCAGCTTTGTAAAAAGTACACCAATCCCAGTTTTTAAGGTAAATCGAAAATCTAATTTTTTAGCCTTTTTCACAGTTTTAGTTAAATCTTGACAATAACGTTAAGTTAAATCTCACCAGCTACTGCTAAATATCCCACAATCTGTTAGCGCTCAGAGTACGTTCTGTGAACAACTCTCAGCTACAACCACATCACATCTCAGGAGCTGTAGAAGTGACTGAGCTGTAGCCATTTCTGCGTAGCCTACGGAAGATTAGCTGTGGTGCTCATCTTGAATCAGACTAACTCCAAAAGTTCATCAGTTGTAGACAAACATCCTGTGATTACTTTCTAATAGTTTCATTTAAACTGGTCTTGTGGTTCAGGAACTATTTAGCTAACAGACAAACAGAGTTGTAGACAACGGTTAATAAAATAGTTTTAAACAAAGATGTTGCACCATGTGTAGCGCTTAGAGTATGTTTTGGGTATAACTCTCGGCTACAACCACAACAAATTTTAGCTCAGTGTATGTAAAATTGACAAAGCTTCAGCTTTTTTTTTATTTTTATGTTGACTATCAGATGTGGAGAACAATTTGAACTGGATTGACTCCAGAAGTTGTTCAGGTGTAAATGCACCTCCAAGGATTTCATTTTGAGTGCTTCATTAAAATCTGTGGTTCATAAAATATTTTGCAAATGAACAATTACAAAAACACATGCAAAAAACATTCTTGTGCACCTTTTCCCTTTAAATGTTGGGTGACAAAAAATAGAATATAAATGATACCCAGTTTTAGAGCTAAATAAATAAATTGATCCAGATTGTTGGATAGAGGTAGGTGCAAAACAAACAAAAACACTCCTATTCAATCAGATTATACTTGATTAACAATTGTATCTTGTTTTTTGTTGCACGATGTAAAACACTAAAGTGTCCAAGATAATAAAACACTCTCTTTTTGTAAATTCAAACTACTTATGCTTCATCTAGTTTAGTTTTTATAAGATAAATATAACTTGAATTAGATTTTAGTGTATGAGACTAGCATTCCTTGACAGATTGCATATCGTCTACTACATACTACATTTATTTTCACATAAAGCTCATTCATATTATCAATATAAGGCAGGGCCGGACAACTTAAATGATGGAAGGGCCACAATTTTATGTTGGCATTACCAGAGGGTCACATAGTGCTGCACACTTACTCAAATGTAATAAAACTGCCATTTTAAAAATGTTTGAGTAAAATAAAATACATACAGTGCAGTAACTTAACATACTCTATTTCATGCTCAAATGCACGTATAACAGCTGTATTCTAGTTTAATAAATATTAAAACAAAATGTTTGAAGCAAACAAAAAATAAACACTTAATACATTAGTGAGCTTAAGTGTAGGAGCATAAGATGGCTTGAGCGCAGACTCCTGTGAGGTTGGGGTTCTGGTAAAAAGTTGCTGTTGTTTATGTACTTGTGACTTTGGAAAACTTCTCATATTTAGCTTTGTGCAACATGTTGTAGTGGTGACTTATATTAAAATCCTTCAAGGCAGACAGCATCTCTAAGCAGACTAAAAGTATAGGTGTGCCTTGGCATTCTGTGAACAGACGTTTATTTGATTTGTTACTTAAAATACAGTCAAAGCAGTTATTAGATTTGCTTTCAGTGTTTTTATTAGTAAAAAAAATAAAATTATTAATTTTTTTCTTCTTTGGAGGGCCGGACAGAGGTCACCTGCAGGCCAGATGTGGCCCGTGGGCCACCAGTTGGCCACACCTAATATACGGCAGCAGCAGAACTGCTTATTTTTAAAATGATTTTACCTCCATTCTCACCATCATCTGTTGGATTTTAAAAGTACACCTCCATTTTCCTAAATCTGTCACGACTTTGATGACAATCAGGATTATGTTTAGACAAATAAAAACTGCTGTGTTACTTGATGCAATCTCACTAAGCTTCAGTCATCAGACGTCTTTAAAACTGACATGACGGAAGTCTATCTGCATGAGGTTAAAGGTGCATTTCAAAGCCGTATAAACTATGACATCAGTCTCATGAGGATCCTATGGGAAATACCTGTATGTTAGTGAGGAGAGTCTCTATTGATGACAGACCATCTGGGAAGAGGAATGGCGACGGGAAACCAGGAGGGAGAGCCTGTCCGGCCAACGACAACCTCTCGTAGCTGTCTCTTGCTGTTGGGGTGCACATCGGGTTGTCCTCTGCAGAGAAAAAGAGAGACGATGAAAGATCCAGAAAAAAAACCCTTCTATTTGTTTGTATATAAGAACTAACAGAAGATGAGAGTAGCCTTTTGGCCATGCTGACACATACTGAAGCTGACAGTAACAACGGCTGGGTTTGTATTGATCTCCAGAGGGCAATCCCAGTTCTGCCCACCACTCAGAAAAAAAAAAAAAAAAAAAGTGCACTGATAGGTCCCCTGGAAATTTTCTCATATTGTTTCTTTTTGAAGGTTGGCAATAAGGGGTTAAGTAATATAAACTACAACATAAATCCAGCTACCCCTGTTTTAAGAGATATCGCGTAGAATAAAGCAACTCTAAATTCCGAAATAAGGAGCAGGCCGGCAACTTGAACCCCAGGGCCTCGCTGCTTCCTTTGTGCGTGCACGCCCGGGTGCCTGTCAAACCTGAGATGACATCATCCTCCATTCATCACCGGCAGAAGGGTAGGGCCCTGCCATCTGCTGTCCAGCCTCTCTGCTGGCCCTCAGAGGAGGGATGAACAGCAGAGGAGGGAGGGGCGGAGAAGCAGGAAGGTAGACGGGCAGGCACACGTACGGCCTGGTTAAACTCAAACAATATGTCACACACCACCATTTGCTGCACCTATCGGATCTGACACATGTTTTTGTCCAATGAGCTTAAGCCAAGAATTTGTAAGCATCTCTGTGGTACGCTTGATTTAACACACACAATCTAAGAAAAGGTCTCCACCAAAAAACGGGGTTTTCGATGTACGCCTGGGCGTGCAGCACCTCTCTGCTCTCATCCAGTATTCATATGTGTTTATGTGGCGGGCTGAGTCTTGTACAAACAGCAAACGGAGCTGAACAGCCCTGCTGCCTCTTCCCTCCCATCAATATTCACCAACGCCAGCCAAGTGCTGGGAACAGCTGGTCTTACATTAATTAGTTTAAAGTATTTATTTCACCCATCCTCAGAGCAGATTGAGCAAAAACATTGGAGATTATTTCAAGCATCTGCAAATGCCCTGGAAACATCCTGGCGCCAAAAGTCGAGTGCTAGGATTCACAGTTTAGATTTGTAATTTGGAGAACGCTTTTTTTTTTCTTCTCTGAATGAAGGGAAGAGACGGTGAAATATGCACCGCTGGTCCGTAGAGAGAGTAAACAACCTTTCTCCTTTTTCCGACGTAGTTCACTTCTGTTGATTAATTAGAATGGATGGTTGCCTAATGGATTAAAATTTGTTTATAATTTGACTTCATAAAAATAATGAATTGCCTACTTTTAGGAAGCCACTCTTGTGGTAATTTATTTTGTTCTGTGCAGTCCTGTCTGATTTGCTTGTTTTTTTTTTCTTTTTGTTTGTTTGCTTGCTTTTTTTTTTTTTGAGGAGGCGTCAGGGTGGAGATGTAGAAATGCACTCTCCCTTACACGGTGGCACAACATGAAAGTCCCATTTTATCTCAATAAAATAACTAATCAAAGATCAAAAGCATTACAGCTGGCTCCAGCTCAGGCTGATATAGATGTATTGCATGCGTTATATGCATGCATCACCCACCTCCAATAAAATCACCATAACAACTCGGGACGTTAGTAGGACCTCGGGGAAAGGTCTGCCGTTGTAGCTTTGTAATTGATTTGTACTGTAGGCACTTTGTCCCTTATTTAGTGTTGGCATTAATCATAAATCATTGCTTTAACAAACTCCGGCTTCCCACTCAGCAGGCCTTCCCTCCAACACAATGTTGGATCACAGAGAATATTTGATGGCTTTGTTGCGGGGGAAACAACCTGTCATGCTCTGGGAATGAAAAAAAAAAAACCAAACAGCGTGTTTTGTTCGACAGACTCCGACTACCGTTACAGCACCTCTTGTCAGATAACATTTCCACCAGGAGCGATGCATAAAGAGCGGCGTTTTAGAAAAAGAACAGCAATGCGCGGCTAATCGGTGGCTAATTTGATCAATATAATCAAACAGGGCTTAATGAAACTGAATGAAAAATTCAATGGAACTCAATCTAGATTTGCTTTTATTTGTACCCCCCCCCCCCCCCCACACACACACCCTTGCCTGGCTGTGACTGCTGGCATGTGTTTGCATGCTTACTTCTCACTGTCACTGCAGAATCATTGACTTCAACTTAATTACAGCGACATGCGCTGGAGTGATGGGGGCCAGCGGGATGGAGTGCTCTGTTTTCAGGTGATATTTTCTACACGTAGCAGCCAGCATGCAGCTCTGACAGCCTCTTACTGTGCCCGCTGTACGGTAAAGGTACAGTTATGAGGGGGGGGGGGGGGGGGTTCCTGTTATGAAATACTGCGTGGAAAAACACTCGCAGGTCACCTCTGTCACAAATAACATTTCATGCGCAACTGTTTCGTGTGGATAATAGGAGCCACAAATAAAAATGGGACGCTGTAAATACAATGCATTCTGAATGAAACACCATAATTTAAAACAACGCCACCCCCCACCCCCCCTCCTCTCCCTGCTCACCGCCTCCACCCTGCTCTCAATAGCTGCAGAGGGAGTCCTTGACAGTGTGGTAGCAATGATGAATCACCTATCCAGTTAATTTTCCTCACTCCTCATGTGTTGTGCTACTAAAACAGGGGCCCAAGAATTGACTTGACAAACTATGAATGTAAAATATATATATAGGGAGCGGCACTCGGCTCGACCAAAAGCTAAGGCGAAAACACAAAGAAGATGGGGCACATGATAACTGCAAATAAAACACGTCTAAAACCCACTCGAAAGCCTTTTGAAATATTTGATGAGGAGTCGTGAGGAAGTGGAGGGAAGCGAGAGGAAAGTGGCCTGATTTTCAAAATGTGACAGACACACGCTGCAATCTGGTGTAAATCTAGAGGAAACCTTGGGAAATTTAGCTGCAATCTCTGGATAAATAGCTGTAATTGACCTTGGGAGTTGAAAATGTGCCATATGTTTCTGGTTCCTGTGTTTGAAATGGGGTCCCTCAGGACATTTATTGCTGAGTACTCACATGGACGCAGCGAGAGCTGGAGGAGAGGAAGGCAAGACGGAGAAAAAGAGGGATCAGGAGAGACAGTGAAAAGAACACCAGGATTGAGAGATGGGTTGGTTGAAGACTGGAGATGGATGGACAGATAGGTGAAGCACAGCAAGGAGAAGGATAGAGTGGTTGAGCACAAAGTGAATTAAAGGCCTAGCGTTCCTTGAAGGATTCCACCACCTTTAATGGCAGATGACACCAAAAGTCTATAAATTGCAGATGTAGATCCAATAATTACATTCTGAGAAGCCATTTGGTGGTTGGTTAGATATTTTGCTAACAAACTACATTTAAAGCCAAGATTTTAAGCCCAATATTGCACTATGGGTTGTGCTGAAACTAAATGTTTTGGACAATGCTCAGCTGCCAGTCCACCAAATTAGCTCAATCTCTGTAAAATGCACAGAAGTACAATTATTTTTGTTTTCTAAGGTCAGTTGACTGTGGTTGCCATTTTGACTTGGGTAGTCAGTTGAAGGTTTATATTCAATCATTACTTAAGATGCAAGTTTTCACTTTTATAATAGTTCTTAATAGTAACTAAACAATTTATTTTAATGTTTTTTCATCTTTTAAGTGTTTAAAACACCATTTCACATATTTTGTATGATTGTGTCCTGTTTAGTTTTTTTGTTGTATTAGCTTGGCTAAATGAGGACGTTACATCAATATACTTCTGAGCTTAAAATGAATAAATCAATTAATCAGATGTCTTGCATTCTTTATGAACATATGATTTAGATTTACCAGATACATTAGGTGTATTTGTACAAAGAATCATTTATGAAACAGTATTGCCAATACCAGCCTAAGTTTTATTCAGTATAATTAGAAGGGAAATTGATGATATCGAACATCACTAATAAAAATCTGCTCAGCGATTTATGACATATTTTGCAGAATTAAATCAAATATAGCAAAGTTTCAAACATAGAAGTCACATGATCAATTAATAGTCAGAATATAAGGGATTGGTCTCAGCTGCTATCATGCCATGTTTTAGTTCAAAAAATGTAAAACAAACTGAGCATTTACCCGTTTGCTAAGATCCCTTGGCTGTGGCGGCCATCTTTAATTAGATTGATTCCTAGAGTTATTAGGATACAGATATATGGTATACCCAATGATTAATTTTTGAAAGTTTCATTAAATTTCATTCAGTGATTCATCAAACATTTTGCTAACAGTACAAACAGCAGCGATGTGATAAATAGTGACAGGGAGGAGAGGGAGATCAGATCTACGTTTGGTTGGACAGTCGGTGTGATATATTGACAGGTGATGCCTTTGTCCTTGCAAACCCGTGTTCCTCCCAGCAGGAGAACTGAATGCTAAAGCTAGATGTTGTCAGCAGAGCCAACGTGGCGCATGGCTCGGCTGTTCACTACACAGTTTCATTTGATTTGAGCGGCCGGTGCTGCAGCAGAGAAGCAGCCTCTTTCAAATAGAGTAGTTATGACCTCTTGGACAGCCATTAGCAGCTAACGCAGCATTATTCCACCTGCACTTAAAGCACCTGATTTGGAAATTCTTGTCAGGGGAAATATCTGTGTTCTGCTGTGAATGCCCTGCTGCAGAGCTGAGCAGAAAAACAAGTAAGTAGGACTTGAAAAAAAAACATGAGCCTAGCTGATCTTGCAAATGATGTCTGCTTACTGAAGAGTCTTTCAGGCAAAAACAGTTTGCTTTAATTAGGATTCAGGCCTGCTTCGTGTGATTTTAATTATTTCACACATTTTCTGTCTCTTATGCCTAAACTAGATTACTGTAAAAACAGTTTGTAAGTATTTACAATTAATTGAACATGAAGGTTTACATTCTAATGTTACATATTAAAGGGATGGTTCAGACTTTTAAAAGTGGGGATCTGAAGTAAGGTTTAGAGCAATTAATATCTTACCTGTTGTAGATAGCTCTGTAAAACTCAGTTTGGAAATATCAATTTTAATTATTGCCTACTTTACTTGATGGCGGACGAGCTTGTAAATGCCAGTGTTTGAGTGCATATATGTGCTTGTTTGTCTTATTGTTAGCAGGAAATCTCATCATTTACTGGATGGATTTTAATGAATCCAGCTTTAATGAAACTCAAAAAAGTAATAATTGGATGCACATCTACATCTAACCCTAGCTAACACATAAGTAGCTATAACTTATTAGATTTTACAGCTATTTAGCTAAAATCTGGTGTGGTAGTAGTGTATTTGTTTAAAATGTTGCTATAAACCTTTGGAGTTAACCCTATCTGTCTGTTAGCAGAATACTTCATGGTTATCAAGATGCTCAGAAAGCAATCATTGGATGAAAAACTACAACTGATTACCTTTTGGTGTTGACATGATTCAAGATGGCCACCACAGCTAGTCAAACATAGCAGACACAAATCTGGTAATAGCTCAGCCAATTTACTAGATTTTGAGCTAAAACTTGGTCCGATAGTGGCTGAGAGTCATGCTCGAAACATATTCCAAGCACTAACATCCAAGTTTTATGTATGGAAAAACACTGGCATGCAAAGCAACCAGGCAAAATGAATTATTTAACAATGTTAACTAGTTAACAGCTAGGCCCAGCAGGGCCAAAACCTAAATGTATTGCTGCCAATTCTAAAATAATTCCATTCTCAAAAAGTTCATTGTGGTTCTTGCAAATACTATTTAATAAACATATACCTTGTTGTTACTTTTGCATTAAATGGTCATAATAGCTGAACTATGATTTTCCTGCAGGAAATGCCCCAGGCTGCACCTGAAGTGATACAGCTACCTGCTCTTGCTTATATTTGCAAATAATTACAATGTAAAGATTCAAGTTGAGTGACTTACAAACAACTTGCAGGATTTGCTGTAAGAACAAATGTATGCTGATACAAGCCAGGCACATTTATTTGGAAGAACTATCCTTTCTGTGTGTGTAATAAACTTCATATACTGTAAAGAAAAGGAAAACACTTACCAGCAAATGTATGCAAACAAAGGGCCTCAATCATATACACATTTGTTACACACACAGACACACACACACACACTAATGTGCCCTCATCACATTTGAGCTAATTTCCTTTTCATCACAGAGAGAGGAAAATGAGTGTTTGCCCCATCCCTGCTGAGGGACAAAGTCAAGAGCCCCGGTCGGTTTGGGCTAGATTAACAGGTAACATTTGGCTCCCACTCTCTTATCACAGCATGAAAATCAAACCGCGTGTTTTTCCTCCATCGCTCTCTCTTCCTCCCCTCCCTAATGTTCCCTTCACTTAGAGATGAAATCGCTTGCTGCACAAACCCATTTGGAGCGAGGAGAGAAGGTGAGTGGGATAATCAGGCTGGCCACTGGGCCGTGTTTCCTAAATGCTCTCCAAAACATTACTGTGCACAGGCATAAAATTAGCACCGGGGACCTTAAAATGTTGACATTTAGCATGACTTTTTGGAGAGTGACACCCTCATATTTTCTTGCAGGATATCATTAAATTTCAACTGCCCTGTAGCTGTGCCTTTCCATTAATAACCAATTCAGTGTGTCACTTCTCTGCTCTTTCTCTCACTCTTTTGCTGGCTACCTCTTTCATTCTTTTTTTGTAAAGTAATGAGTCAGTTGCTTTGCCTTTAATAAATTGAATCGTATTCTCAAGGCCGTATGAAGATAGAGCCACAGATGGACAGGCTGCATGGAGGAAATAACCATAAATCCTTTACTGTCAAGAGAGGCGGTGTGGGGTGACAGGAGAAGACAATCACAAACAGTGATCACACTGAGAAAGGAGGATCCGCTCTGTCACAACTGTCTTTTGATTGTATGGCTAAAAATATGAGCGTTAATTGGTGATGCCTGCTAATGATTACATGTAAGAATAATTAAAAGGCTGATGTGCGATCGTCTGCGACTGTCTACAAAGCGCTTTAGCACAACCGAAGCAGAGAAAAGTAAGATTTGCCGTGTGTACTTTTTCACTGATTGAAATATTATGCTGCCATTAAACATGATTAGGACAGATTTCATCATTTGTTTCACTCACTAGCCTGGGAAAGAAAAGTGAGAGAAAAAATGCAGAAAAAGATGGAAAGGGAGAGAGCGCAATAGGCAAGGGAGCAGAATCTGTGTTGACTTCCTTCCATTCAGGAGGAAGATATCTTGTCTTTTTATGCAGCCCATGTCATATTTATTGCATAAAGGTCAGAGTGTTCATTTGTTCAAAGTCAGCGTTTTCCCTCTCTCCTCTCTTCTATGTAATAAATGCAGGGGCTATGTCATTATCGGACCTCTGAGGATTACAGGCTTGGCCGACTGTGATGACTGCATAAAAGCATGCAGGACTTTTGTTTCTGCCAGTGCACACCTTCCGATGAGCTCTTAATGGAGCAGGAGTTGGAGACAGAATGGCTTTTTTTTGTGTGTGTGTGGTTTTCCGTACAGCTGGGATGGACGAGGCCGAGCGGGTGAGAGTCGGTTCAGGTGAAGAGACAACAGGGCCAAATCCATAACCCTTTTAGTTTTAAGTCAGGTGCCCTCAGGGGGTGAGGAGCTAAATAAACTTGTGGCTCAGAGGAGAAAATGGCAGCAAGGCAGGCTTGAATAGATTTCCCTAATTCACCTATCGACTACAAGCCCAAACTGTCAAGAAGACAATACACAGAGAAGGACATTATTGTGAGGCACTTTGAAGGTGTTCAAATTGTCTTTGCATATTGACCTCCATTGTCCAGGTCCTTTTATTGACAGAAGAATCCTGGAGATTAAACTGGCCCTGACTATCGATTGAGTATTTTGCCTGAATAATTCCCATTTCAGAAGGGGATCATTTGTACTGTATACCCCCACTAATCTGTCTGACCCACTAATCTTCGAGCCATTTATGTCTTTCTCTTTGTTTAGTTCTCCTTTGTTTGGCATTTATTAATTCATTAGAGCAAAATCTCCTGCAGCTCAACTTAGGCAGCAACTGGAGAGCAATGTTTTGATGTGCAACACAGCAAAATGTGAACCCAGCATTGCAATACATATGCCAATTACATATTGATAATTAGGCATCCAAACAAGCAAACAGAGGGGAAAGCCCCCCTTTTCCCTCGCATTTTCATTGAGTGTTATTAGATCAAGTATTAGCTTGGTGCGGTTGGCCAGATAGCCTGCTGCTAGATCAGAGCGTTGCTGCATTTGGAAAAGAAAGAGGCTGGGTGTGTGGATTGGAGAGGGGGGGGACCAGGCAGACACATTGGTGTCATTGCCTGGCATTGCAATCCTACAGGGAGACACTGTGCCGTTCTGTTGCTGTTGAACGAGTGTCTGCGAAAGGCTGGCACTAATCCAGACTGGATATGCTGAGCTGCTTTTAAACGAAGATGAAAGAACAAAGACGGAAATGGGGAAATGTAAACTTTAAAAAGGGCCTGGCTTAGGGAGCGCTTGATGGTGTGGAAGCTCAAAAAAAAATGAATGCAAATCCATTAGTTTGTTCTGTTTTCACAGCCATAAAAATACTTAAGGGGTTTAAATAGAAGAGACGTGTTAAACGTGTGGAAATCTGTTTTGATAACATTATTCATAACGGTGGCTTTGCGCCGTGTGAATTAATAACACTTCATTTACAGACGGAAGAAAGCTGGCATGGTATTTCCAGTTAAAGAGATTAATTTTTAAAGACCTAATTGACAGGCTGGGGTTAGGCAGGATAAGCAACAGACTATAAGGCTGCAGCTGCAAAGTCAAGGTGACTGCAATACTCAGAAAGGAAAAAAAAGGCTTTCAACAAGCAGAATAGAGCAGAGAGGGAGGGAGTGAAGAGAATTAGTCCTCAAGCACTTTTTCCTCCGCCCCCTATTCTTCCTCTCTTTATTAGGAATGATTTACTTTCTCAGTGAAAGGATATAAAAGCTGGCGTATAGCTGCGTAATTATCGCGGAGTGAAAATTTAAAGGTTTGACTCGCAATGTCCTCAAGTTAGCCAGCAGACTGCCAGACGATAAGGGCGGCTCTGTTCCGACACCAGCAGCATCCAATTGGTTGTGTTTTATGAGCTTTGCCAAAGGAAGAGCACACAAACGGCACTCGGGGCTCGGCGAGTCTGTAAACATGATGGACTGTGGCAAACTACTAGGGCTGGTGTTTACCTTGGCAGAGCCTGGCCCTGGCATGTCGGCGGCGTCACTTAATTACTGTTTACATGTAAATATTAAATTATACAAACAAACCCCACAGAATGTCTCAAAAAAATAAAAAAAATAAATAAATAAAACATATTCAGGGTCAACCTTATCTGTCCGCAACAGTTGCCGTTGAGCGAATATGAATCGTTTTGAATCACAAATTTACAGCATTGTACATAATCTTCATAATTGTTTTACACTGTTGTCCAAGGGCATTCAGGTAAATATGTTTGCATGATCTGCATAATAGCAGATGCTCAGATATGTAAAACGCTTCCTTGTGTTCTCAAGGAAAAGAAAAGAGGGGGAGGGGATCGTTTTTTGCTTGGAAGACTTTTAGCAGGATAAAAGAGACAAAGGACGGTGATCTTGAATGAGTTCAGTTGAGACAAGAGAGGTGATTGCTTTGATTGCAGACCTGTTTTTTTTTTTGACAGTCCAGAGCATCACATATAGGAAATCACCAGTGCCTACTGTGCATCTCTGGTATGGCTGAGTAAAGCACTTGTTCATTTGCAGTGAAGGGTAACATGAAACAGGCCTCAGCCCCTCTGATGGACAGGGAGATTTCACCTTCGCCAGTGAATGATAATGCATTATTAAATTTGCCTCTCTGCTCACTAGATACACTTAGCTGACCACAGCATATTTATCTCCCCATCCGAGGCTCACGTCTTGGCAGGAGAAAGCAGTCTGTCACTTTTGAGGCATTTCAAAGATTAAAAAGAACCTCTCTCTTTTCAACGTCCCTAAAAGCATCCCCCACCCCACACTTTTTTTTTTGCACTGAAATGTGATTAGCAGGAGATCGTGTCACGCAATAGAACATTCATGAGGAGGAGAACAAATATCCAAATGAACTCCTGTGTCCTGGAGGAATAGCCTCCTCTCTGCACCATCAGCAATCTCTCTCACATGGGCTGGGGCAAATTTGATTGATCCTCTATTGAATTATTTTTTTGCACTCTTTCATTTCAACGGGACGCACTGACAAGTTGTTTGATCATAAAGCATTATTGTCTGCCAAGTCACATTTCAGGGCTGTGATGGCTAATGATCTTGCCTCCCTGACTTAGGGAAAGTCAGGTAGTCAGCATGTGTTTGAAGCGCACAATGCCAAGGACATCGAGAGGCCTGAACAAGAAAAAAAAACACACCATGCATTAAAGTCAGAAAAGATGAAGCGAAGGAGCTTACACGGAGCATGTTCGAACTTTTAATGATACTGTATGAGGATAGCATCAATGTCAGTGAAATATTTACACTGACTTGGAAAGTTTTGCCCGACCCAAAGTCCCCTACCTTTTTATCATTGCGGCTGCATATGCAAAGAAGGAGCACAACAAAAGGACTACAAAGGGTGGGTAGCACTTTTTTGTCTTTTTCATCTTCTTTTTTTGTTTCAAACTATATAACCCCCTTCGCTACATGAACCCATCGGTGTCCACAGGTTTATATGCTCAAAGCTCATCATTCAAACTGTGCACTGGGACTGCAGACGGCAGCAGCATTAAGTGCATCAGCTGGGCATCTACAGGCAGCTTCCTGGCAAAGAAAATTATCCTGGTCCACCAGCGGTACCGCACGTCAGAGGGCGCTCAGTTGAGAGCAGGTATGAAAAGATACACCTCGAGGTGACATAATACCCCACAGCTTTCCATTTGTGCTTTGAAGAATGTTATAAAAGCATCTCCTGTTGTGTCAACAAGTAAATCTAACATTTACCAGGGAAGAGCTGATATCACATTACCAGTGATTCATCCACTTTTAAAATATGGTTTACGGAATCAGCTTACACAGTAGTTGCCTCTGACTGTCTTGTCAGGCCTTTTAGCTCACTGTAAAACAAACTGCACCGCTTTCATCTTAGTGAATGACTTTTTTTTTTAAGAAAACTTTTGAACTTTGTCATGAGCACAGTGCATATGGCTTGTGTTTCGAACACCCTTCTTTCGCCTAAGGAAATAAAATGATATCCCAGTGTTTGATGTCCAAAGTGAGTTTACAGCCAAAGGATTCCAAAACCTTACTTAATCCCCGTCGTTTGTCAGCTACCTGCTGTTTCACGAGACAGAGGCTTGTCGGAACCCATCACCACAGACTTTCCGTTTGAAGCAATTCAATTAGTCACATGCGAGGCAGCATTTAGCCGTCTACTCCCTTTTTGTTTTCCCAAACCAAACATCTGATCTTACTTTCTTTGTTTTTGATTTGGCAAAATTTGGACCCCAAAAAACACCAAAGTCCAAATAAAAGTTATAAAAAAATGAAAAAGAAAACACCATCTGGTAATCCTGCACAAGTTGACACAAGTTTGGAAACCATCTTTTTTTTTAAACATGACAACAAACAGCCTTTCTCCTTCATCACCAGAAACGGCATGAAAAAGACGAGACACGTTCACGCGACTTGAGTGATGAGACATTATAGCGTCTGTCTAGGAGGTGTCTGGCTATTTAAATCGTCTCCATATGAGCCAGGGCGCTGCATCCTTCCTCCGTACCCACCGAGTTGGCTTCCAAGAGTGCATTGCAAGAGATTAATTTAATGCTCTGCCAGGATCATAAAGATCAAACAAGTGGAGAGATATCATTAAACCACCAGAATGTTATCTCATTTATCTAAACAAACTGATGCGATGAACAAGCCTAATTAAAAAGCTCACCATAAACAACGTGGTGCATGGCGAGGCCCTTTTCCCACTTTAACAATGGCAACACGTTTGTTTTATTAATCTAATGCATCGTGTATCATATCATTACAGTTCAATATTTCTATCATTAATTTTATTCCTTTCAGTTAAAGCTTTTATTGGAATTACTTTGGTTATTAGTTGGTTCTAATGTATTGGTTACCTCTGCATCTTTGCAGCCACAATCTCTCTTATCTCGCTGCATAAACCTGTGCATGTTATTCAAATTGCCTCATTTATTATGATAGCTTCCTCATGTAAATTGTGCTGACTGCTCGCCCTTGCACAGTCCTCATTAGACTAATGAAAACCTTCAAACGAAAAAACTAAACAACCTGCCAAATAAAGGTCTGGGGTTATTATGAAAATTACAACTGTTGGAGCCGGGAGAAGCTCTCTTCATTAATTCATGCTCAGCAAATTGGTAACTAATTTAGTTGCACTCCTCTGCATTAATGGGTTATTTTATAAAAATGTTTTCCATAGCCAGAGACCTCTGGTGCGCACTCTGGAGAGCTTAGAATCCTAATCAAGTCCGGTGACATATTAGGAATTGACAATCTCAAAGATAATGTGGCACGTGTTCCCTGGTAGGTCAAACGGTTCAAACTGCCCAGGGATCGGGGGTCATTTTATTCTCCTTTTTCGAATGTTTGCAAAGAAATTAGAGTCATTTGTGTTGATTATCTAAATACGGAGGAAGCACTTCAGCAAGATTTGAGGAAACATTCAGTTGGTTTGTCTAACTGTTTGCATGAGTCTGTTTATATGAATCTCTTGGCTTGGCACATATGAAAAGACTCCAATTGTAACACACATGCACACACAGTTAGACAGTTTGTGACCCAGAAATTCAGCTCATGATCCTGCTAATTATTACTATTCACTGCTTCGCACCCTGCGTGTGAAGGTCTAACACCGATCTTCACATGTGCGTGGCCATCAGGGAGCGTACAGCCCCATGATTTCCATAGTGAGTTTCATATCATTATCAGCCTCCCCCCACCCTGTATCACACACAGCGCCACTAAAACCAACAGAGATTACAAAAATCTATTATTTGCTTCGTGTTTGTATTTAATCCTCAATGATTTCTTTCTGGATATGGTTGTTCTTCTGATTGTTTTTTTAACAAAATATATTGATGAAACTGCAGAAGGACATTTAATTAAAAATTAGCTGACAGTGAGATTTTGAAGTAACATTATCAGGTATTTTCGTCTTCAGATTGGTGATAGCAAGAAGCTCTGTGCACTAAACTCAATATTACTTTTTTATCTTAAAGGTATATTTGATTTTTATTGTTTTTATACAATGAGTAATCTGTCTGTTGGCAAAATGTCACAAATATATATGACAACTTGATGGATTTTATTTAAATGATCAGAAAATAATTATTGGAAGTTAATCTACAACTGATAAACTTCAAGAATCATTAGGTACTTGTCCATTGACAAGTAAGTAACAAGTATGAGGCTAAAACTCAGTCAAATTTACAGATACTGAGCTAAGTTTTGGTGTGGTAGTTGTTTACAATCATCCCAGCCATGTACTCCAAACACTAGCAGATCACAAACAATTTTCTTTAAAATTTTGGATGGCAAGGCATCAGGCAATATGCATTCCCTTCAAAAATTGTACTTTTAATTTACTTTAAAAATCAATATTGTTCTTAGTAAATCATTATGTAAATTCAAATTTAAAATGTAAACGGATGATTCATAATAATAATAATAATAACACCACCAGAACTGGTCTTATGCCTAATGCTGAGCACCTTAGATCCAGTTTCATTAGTTAGTTTATTGTAAAATCTACCACTGGAATAAAGTAGAAGCAGGACAATCAAAGAAAATATATTTAAAACAGTAAGACTCAGCATTTTTATCTTATTGTAATAATAATCAAGACCCAAAATTAAAAATATATATATTCTTTAGTTTTTACAAAAGAAGTTTGCTTTTTTCCAAAAGAAAGTCTCAAGATTTTAGAAATTTGGTGTTGGCTTTGTTTTTCAGCTCCAGACGTTGTTGTTTCGTTGGACTATGTTAAAACAAAATCAAATAGATTTAATAAAACTGTTCCACTTCTTATAGGACATTAAATCAATGTGGAATTCTTATATTGTATGTTTTTCATACATCAGCTCTTTATGTAGAATATGCACAAAATGTATGTTAGGTTGCCTTTTAGCCCAGGCCTACCTTGCAAAATGGGATTTGTCTAGTTAAATAAAGGTAAATAAACAAGTAATGCCAACCCCTGTTGTTTGTTTTGATTGACAGTTCTCTATTTCACCTGCTCTGATATTTTTAAAGTGAGAGTGATCAAATTTGTATCGATACATAAAGTCTATTATTAGCGCTTGAATTCAATCACATTTTGACTCACCTTTATCTGCGTGCATCCTCTTTGCTTCATGGCTCATGTCGTGGGCCAGGTCTCCCTCTTTAGGACCAGGTATAATGTTTGGAGACAGGCCTAGCAGGGCTTGGTTCATCGACAGGCCATTGTGGTGTGCTGCTACAAAAGAGACAACAAAATCATGCAGCAGTTTTCTTCTTATTTTAATTGTCTCTACAGTTCATTTCACTTTTTAACATCTTTTTAGCACTCGGTTTCAATAAAGAAAAAAAAAAAAAAAGAAAAACAGAACAGCTTACGTATCCTGTCTGAGGAGCTTTCTGTGTGGGCCGGGGAGCTGGACACACTGCTGCTGCGGTGGGACGACGGGTGACTGCCAGGCCTCCTGTTGTCTTCTAAGGAAGGAGCTGGGGAGGGACTGTCCGGCATGCGTTCCTGCAACCCCAGTAGCCACAAACACAACACATCCAAAATAAACATCTGATGCAAACATCATAAAAAAAAAAATCAAGAAGGACGAATGTTTAGTTTTAAAATTACCTTTATAACAGAGGTGACCATTCTGGAGGGCAGACTTTGACCCTGTGCAGCAGCAGCCATGTTTGCGATGGTGCTGAGGTGGTTCATCTGGCTCATCGCCATGGTGACAGAGGCTGGGGGAAGGCTGACTGGGATAAGGGGGTGTGGCATCATCATGAAGGGGAGTTCCAGGCCTGAGACACATGACAAGGTAGTTGGTTATTCAATGATGCGTATTATGGAATGAGATCCTCACATGGGGAAACCTGTGAATCTCTGACAGAACACTGGAAAGCTGCTGGTGTAAATTCATCAGCCAGTAATGCAAAACACTGAGATACCCTTTAAATAGTGCTGTCCATTAACACTAACACTATTCTATTTCCATTAGAAAAAGAATAGATTAATTAAAGCTAATTGGGAGACTTTTCATGTTAACATTATACACATTAATTTTTTAATGCATGTGTTAATAATAGATACCCTTGCTTTAATAATAAAAAAACTTGGATCATACTTAGATAAACAGTCATCTGCAATAAATATACATCAATTATTCTACAATGAATAAAAAATGAAACATTATGGATAATTGTCTCAATATTTACACACAAAAAATATCCCTTTGAAAACAAGGCCAATCTTGGAAGCCATTACCCAAATGACTAGTTAAATGTGCTAATGACAAACACGTATTGTTAGTCTACAGTGTGGCAATGACTTTGGGCTAATTATAGCGGCTCATAATCAAGAGCAGAGCAAGGAAAAAGAAGAAGACTCGGAACAAAAGAGTTCAGATCTCATTATAAAAGGGAGTTTTCTTTTTCTTTTTGTATGCTCACAAATTATTCCATTTCAACATAAGAGATATCTTACAAATGCTTTAAATTATTCAAATGCTGCTTGGCAATGATGGTCTAATAAGCAAAATTGAAGACATTAGCAAACTGGAAATGTAAAGAATGTCCAATAAAGATACCATTGGGGGATGTAACAGTTAGTCAAACAGTGGCCCTATACCATGCGTCTGAATGCCTTAATGAAAACAAGGTAACTTTCAAAGGACATGAGCACAGACAGAAGGTCAAAGCTAGGTGTCTGTACCTCCCTCCTCAACCATTTCACCACTTCCCCCACCCCTACGCTTTGTGGAGACTTTGAACTGGCAGGATCAAAAGTGACTGGAAACATTTTGGTTTTGTTCCTTTGCCACTCAGATGCCTTCCCTCAAATGCTTTCAAGAAAACCTCATGGACGCTACTGGATCTGATTGAGCCTCTGTGTTGATTTTTCACCTCTTTCTTCTCCTCTCTTTCTTGGCAGCCTGATTCAAGGTGCAAAAAAAGAAATAAATATAAAAGAGAGAGAGAGAGAGGCAGAGAAAGAGAGAGAGAGAGTGTTAAAGAAAAAACGATGGCACACCACACAACGCTACCCACAAAACAACTCCGCTCCTCTTTTCTTGCAAAACATCAGTAGCCAAAGGGCAAGGAGATCTGCATGGCGGAGCCTCTAAAGAGAAGGACACTGGTTGAAAATGAAAGGACATGAGAAGTACTCCTCTCTGTTATTCCACCTCCTTCCAAAAGAAGCATTGATTTCCATAAGAAAGATGGCATGCAGTTTTCTCAGTGGCGAGTATACCCAAACAATATAAAGCAAGGGGGGAGATTAAAGCAAGGCGGAAGCCAAGCAGCACCTTGTATCAGCGCCTCCGCTCAAGCTCAGACTGAATCAATTACCACTCAGCAGGCTAAGCTCAATTAAAAAAACACCACAGAGGGCCTGATTGCGGGAGTACTTACCGTAGGAGGACAACTTGGTAAGGTCTAGGCTACCTATCAGGTTTTCGAGGCCACTCAAAGGCCAGAGTGAAGACACTTGTTCTGCCTTTGAGGTAGACATGTAACACCCATTCAATCAAACAGACAGATTTACACCATATTGAGAGAGAGTGACAAAGGAGGTGAAAAGTCACCTAAAATAATGCAAGTCTCCTCTCTGTTGCTGCAATAACATTCCCTCCGTCTTATCTCTTTGTTATTTCTTGTACTCGATGCGACATGAATGTCATGACTGACAGCTTGGCTTAAGAACACTGGACTTCTGTTCACTCTGAAGGGGTATTAGTCTCGCTTTCAGTGCTCGTCCAGCCCCTTTCATGTCACTCCCCCGTCCCAAAGCAATGTTTCTTCCATAAAGACCCATTCAGGGTCGCAGTAAGGGAATGTGCCATGGACCGACAAGGGTCCACCAAATCCCCTTTGTCCATAACTGAAAGGAGCCAGGTGAGAAGAACATTCATTTATTCAAGGAATCTGGCATTTTTTGTTGCAGTACAGCTAAGTGTTATACTCATGCAGCTCCTTTCCATTTTGTCTTGTTAATAAGAGGACCACTTTACTCAAAACACCTTTTTTTAATTTAATAAAGTGTGAAATTTTCCTTTGCTTTTGCATTTAACAATAGAATCAAATGTCATTATTTAGACTCATTAATCACTTCGAAGCTGTGTGTATATTCCAGCGGGCAAACTGCTAGAAACATATCTGTCAGTTTCTGTTTATCTTTGACGTAGAAGTTCAGACCCGAACAACCCCCACACCCCTCCTCATCCTCCCCTCGTCTCTCCTGAAGGGCATAAACAATACATTTGAAGTAATTTACCTGGAGTAAGCCTGAGGGACCCACAAAGGTGAACTCCTATTTACCATCATTAAAACTACAAATCGCTTAATACCAATATAAACAGCTCAGCTATTATGTTGTGCCGTGCTTGCGAGGTTCACGCATGGATAGGTAAAGATCCGAATCGCAAAGGATGAATTGAATGAATTAAAACAGCCCTTGGTAACAGCATGATTAAAAAGCTGTTACATCAAGCTTTTTTGGTATTTCAGTTACTTAAAAGAATTACAGCAACAACAACAAAAGATTGAATGTTTTAAAATGATTAAAAAAGAGAGCAGTAATTTATTTTGATGACAAAAAAAGGATATCTTGCACTGATTTTGGCTGCCGTTAATCTTCATCAAAAACAAAATCTCGGTCTTTCTGGCTATCTAATCCTGCCGAGGGAAATAAGGAGAAAGAAAGAAAAAAAGAAAAGAAGAAGAAGCAGCTAAAGCCATTGTCATTGAAAATGGTATGAGAAAGCAAGCAGCCCCTTAACCTTAACTCTGTTGTGGACAGATTTCCCCTGACAAAAATTAAACTAGCTCCTACTTGGCACTTTATTATCTCTTCAACTGAATGATTTATTGTTTGTGGAGAGAAAGAACCAAAGAGAGAGGGGAAGATTACATTTCCAGCCAAAGCTCAGACCTGATCTAGTTTTTTTTCTTCTTCTTCTTCCTTTTACTCCCTCTGTCCAGGAAAAAAGCTCCCGACAAACAATAATGTCAGCTGTAATTGATCGGAGGTCGCCGGCTGGGCCTGCAGTAAAAGCGCACTATTTAAGCGACAATCGGCCCCGCGCTCTTCAGACGCTGGCTAATGAAGCTGTCTGTCTGGGCTATTTACCTTCTCTTAAATGGAAGGGGAGAGATGTACTGTAAGAGACAGGGCTGGAGAGGATCTGCCTCGCACATGTGAAATAGGACCTGCACATGCCTCAGGAATGTATAATTGGTTGCCGCAGCCAAAGCTGGGGATTCGGTGCTAATTAAATGACTTGTTTAAAGCCTATCTGTCTTTGTTTGGGAGGCTCTGGGCTTCTGAACAATGCATTGTAAATGCTGTTGTCAAACAAACATTCCTGGTTATCCTTTGATTGGAACTGAACAAGACAAAAGGCTGATTTACTCAATGCTAAGCCTTTGGTTTTCCTAGTGTTGAGATGCCCCCCCCCCAATCTGTCAAACCAAACAGGACCGATCCAGTCAAGCAGTTAAATAAGACCAACTCTTTTCACGGCGCATGCTGCAAAACAATCTGAGTTTCCCTACTAATTGCTCTTGTAAAAATGCCCCCATGTTGTGCTTGCGTCTGTTGAACAAAGGTGAGACGGTGGTGTAACGCACATGGAGAGGTCTTTGTTGTGGTCACTTTGTGGATTTGCACACCGGTCCTGGAAGGAAATGAGCAACTCGTGAAAAAGTGTCTGTCATGCCTCGAGACATTTAAGGGGCGCTAATCAGCTATTCATCTTTATCATAGCTGTTAATCTCTAAAATCTGAAGCTCTTTTTTTGCGAGATGGAGGTCTCTTTATGCCTTTTATATTGAACATAAAAAATGGCCACCATAAACATGCTGCCTGCTGTTGCGGTGCCACATAAGACATGTACCCAGAAACATACCATTCCCCACATTCACACAACCATACACACATAAATGCAAACAAGAAAAAAAAAACAGACACACACAGATGGCAGGTTCAGTCAAGGCTGGTGAGTCCTGTTTCTCATTAAAAAGAGGGGAATGAGAAAGGTATAAAGCTTTGATGTAGCCACCCACAGCCCTTCAGTATCATTGAATGAAACTTTGAAGCTTTTTGTGTTTACATAGTTAATGTCGATAGTAAAGCAAACATCTTGTCTTTGTTAAATACTTGCTCCGCACTCAACGTATGTACGCACACAACATGAAACAGACACATAAAGAGAGCGCGGTAACAAAGGTAGGCAAACACAAAAACACACATTCAGACAGTGATGCCGCGCTGAGGTACGAACACACAATTCTGTAGAAAAATTAAAAAACACATGCAAACAACATGAGGAATGGATACATTTCAAACTAATTCCCATCAACAAACAAACTTGTTTAATATGCGAGGATATGGAAAAAAAAGCACTTTGGAATTATTCAGGTAGGTAAAACTTTCTTGCCAAAATGCCTTATGTAATGTAGGAGAAACCACGATAAGAGAACGGTTCTGATTTGATGGGGTAACATAATTGCCTTCCAACGCAAACCACTGGAGTGTAACATGTGTTGGAAATTATCACGGTGACAGACAGAGGTGTTTGTCCTTTAAGTGTATAAAATTGAAGGCATGCAGCTTTTATAGGATAATTTAAATCCTCTGCTCTGGTGGCATGCATTCCTTATGTAAATTGAAAGATCCATCATCCCTCTGACAGATCTGTTGCAAAAGAAGTTCTTCTCATCTTTATAGACAAAAATGCTAAACATGTTTTTTTTTTACCCGTCGCTCCGTCTGATACCGGTCCTCCCCTTTTTAGACGTCTATTTGTCTCCTTGCTGAAAATGTTAACGAACAGAACAATAATCAGGCCATATGCTTGCATGTGGCAAATCTCATTACAGTAAATGACCTTTACCAGCCAATGCCAACATTCTTGTGCTTGATAACACAGAGCACATAAAGCATGGGGAGGGAAGAGGGGACAATGGTGGGTTTAGTTAACGCAGTCATGCACAGGAATGGGGCAGAGGGCCAAAAGAGCCAAACCTTCAGGATACATTAGCAAACGGCGCTTGCTCCTCTAATTTGGGTCGGAACCAGGCTCACTTTACATTTGTCACACATCACTCTTGATAAACACACAGAATATGTGCGAGAGGCCCAACACCAGAGCGCTTACAATAAGCCTCAAGCTCAGGAAAAATGCTGCGAGCAATGGAGGAGAGAGCAGAAGGAGAGCAAGGAGATATTACCAGCAGCTGTTACTACTGCGGGTGGAATATATTCAAGTCCAATCAATAAAGTTCCTGCAGACAGTGACACCCAAGCAGACAGAGGAATCATTTTCATCTGATACTTAGAAAAAGCTCCCCTTTTAAAAAGATTGCTTTCAGTCAATGACAACCAGTTGTCATTTGACTAAAGCTCCTGAAATGAAATATATTGACGAGTGTTATCAATCACGGCCCACTCTGCCGTCATATCGCGTTAGTGGAGTAGGTAGGTGGGTGGGTGGGGGAGGGTTGGGAGTCAGTTTGCATGTGGTCATTGGATAATCCAATTTAACTATGAAATTAGCATCACCACCTTCCGCATCCCATTAATTAAAACAATTCCATGAGAGAAATGTGCAGTGCAAGGTAAATATTGTGCAGTGACACCGCAGAGACTGAAATCCTAGCTAAACTAGTTTAGACATGTCTTTAACTGGATCATTTACTTTTAGCTTAGAAGACATATCCTTATTCAGATTAAAAGGCAAAAATAAACAAAAGATGTAATACCATGCCAAGCCAGTTGGTGGTGATAATGTGTACATTTGGAACAATTTACTGAACAAATAAAGGTGATTCAAATGTTGTATTTTAAAGTAAATGATTGACAGCTGCCACTTTTAATGTTGTGCTTAACAACCAATATCAGCTAATAACTGAACGTGTTTCAGTGCATTCAGACCAGCAATGTTTCCCTAAAGATGTTATACAGAACAATGATTGTAACCAATTTATTCGAATACAAACTAACAGAAGTGAGAACAAAATGGTTATTACTGTAGAAACCACTCCTTTTTATATGGTGGCCAACACATGCAAATGCATCACAAATGGCTAAATGCTCTGCAAACACATGAATGATGCAAATACCAAAAACATTTAAAAACTAAAACTACAAAAATGAAACGCTGAAAGCTCAGTCCACAGAATCAAAGTGCACCAGCCCACCGAGTCCTATGAGACTAGACCCTCAGTAAAGACATCCATTGTTTGCATAAGAAAGTTGCTGTGGAGCACTTCTGTTTTGAGTGAGTTTGCAGTGTTACTTATTTGCAGTTGTTTTGGAGGTTTGCAGTATCTGCAGTATTTTTTTGTGGGTTTTAGAGTTTGAAACATTCATGTTTTTGCAGCGCACTTCGCTGTTTGTGGTGCGGTAACGTTTTTGCTGCGGGTTCGCTCCTGTCGGCCATTGTTTTTTTTTTGTTTTTTTCCCCATGTGAAAGGCAGTCATATTAGATTTGAAGGTCAGAGTAGGTCAGTGTTCCCCAACTTTATATGTTAGAATTTCTACTTTGGAGGTAGTTTCAATTGATTTTTTCCAACACTTAATAAACACACAATGTCAAACTTTTGAGCATAGATAGAATGCACCCTATAAATCACTTTCTTCTGTGTCCAACCGAAGTTTAAAATAGTGATAAGGACAAATCTAGGTGTAAATTGCTAATTTACACCTAGAATGGTAAAATGTGGCGCAATTGTTGTTGTGGTTTGTAACACTTGCTTTATACAATAAAATTAGTAGTTACTGTATGTACAAAAAATAAACTAAATTCACTGGTTTCCCAAAATCTAATATAAGTAATTACAGATAAATACAATAAATGCAGTGGAATAGGTTTGTTTTGTTCATTGCACATGGTTAGAATATTCTTTTGGGAACTAGAGTTTAATTTAAATGATTTGGTTAAAGTGATTACTTCGATAATTTCTACATTATTTGTACAGCATTTCCTTCCTTTGTTCACAGAATGAAAGGCATGCTGATTTGTGAAATTCCTTCACACTGTTTGAACTTGCTAACGCTTTCCCTCTTTATCTCAGTCCCAAAGGACAGGCTTTGTGATGGTGAAGATGTCTGGGTTCAGTTTGGCTGATAGCTCTATTTGGAAGAGGGTTCCATATCATAATTGAGATATGAACCAAGAAAAAAAATGCATCTTTCATTTCAGTCAACTAACAGAATGCCTTTGCAGAACTATTTTTTTTTCACATAAATGTTTTTTTTATTCTCCTGCTGATTACCGTATCGCCACAGAATAAGACATTGTTACAGTGTAATCACAGCAAAAGAGGTTGTCGTTTTGTTGTTGTCATCATAGTGTCATTACTGTTATTGTGTACACTGTAATATCATTATGCTATGCTAATGTGTCCTCTTACACATAATCAGAGCAAAATGATGATATCTAAGGCTCGGATGCTGCACCATCATGTGAAAAGTGCCTCCATTCGACAGAATCACTCGCCACGTATATTTCACATTACTCCAACCTGCGAAAGCTTATCATCACTGAAAGGTTGAATGTCATTTATTACACGTATCACATTTACACCAAGTGACATTGTCTTTTCAAATTGTGTTGATCTCTTCACTTTCAAAGGTCACCCCCTTCCCTGGCTAAATTCAACCTGACAGAGAATAGTGAGGAGGGGACAGCCCAACACATGCATCCCTCCCGCATCAAAGCGCTCCAAATTAATCTATCCAATTAATGAAGAATGGGGCCTAATGTTGATGAGGGATGACAACTCGACTGGTCAGTTGTTTTTTTATAGCTCTGCTCCCGTTATCGTGAGCTAACCACATGAGACATTCAAACAAATATTTTTGTGGCTCGCCGTTCATCTTGCTCCTCCTTGGATGTCTTCTTCTCTGCAACTCGGCTGCCACTCAAAGATGATAGAACTCGATACGGATCATTATGGAAATAATGTTTAATCAATTCCCCCCTGTTATTGTAATCTATTTCTGCAGTTGTCTGCGTTTGTGTATTTTGTAGCTACATCAGCGCGCCTCACAATTTCCCAATCATGCATATTCAAGTGTTAACGCTGATGCTTAACAGCAGACGCAACCGGAATTAGAACGAGGACATTAGACTTCATTAAAGAGAGAAATGATTATCAGGTTTATCTTTTGAAATGTCTATTAAAATGTGTGTGTCGTCCCTCACTTATCTGTCACCTGGCTCCCATGAGCCTGGCGAACTAATAGAGAGATGGTAAGGGCCAAAGCCCGGGAGAGAGACACAGACCCATCAAGCTCTTCACTCAGACTGGAAGGCTGCCTGCTCTGCTCTGCCAATCCATGTCTTGCTCAGTATGTCTGACTCAGTTACCACCACTGGTACCCATTTCTCCACCAGAGGCAGATTTTAAAGACCCTTTTTAGCTATCCAAGTAAAAAAAAAATCAAACAAACTTGCATAAATCAGACATTATAAGTCTCAGCAAAAGAGGTGCTATGATAAGTTCAAAAACTGGATTCTTTTCAGCCCATGGCAACAATCTCGTCTCTGCAAAGAGCTTTGGCTGACAAAAGCTCCCATAAGAGGGCATGAGAGGAAGATGGATGAACTTGCCCCTAGACACTTATATCAGGTCAGTGCATGTTTTATCCCCTAATGGTTAAGGTTAGGATTGATTAGGGGGGTGATGCTAGATCTGAGCCCGAGGGCCACTGCTCTGTCTGGAGGCACAGGAAGTCGCAACAATCCTCCATCATGGCCCACATTCTAGCTGCGCTCGTGCCACCAGCACCAGCGCAGCTTAGCAGGTTGGAGTGTACGGTTAGCTTGTTGGATGTGTCCTTCCACCCTGAGAGCGTTATTATTAGAAAGGACATAAACAGACTAATTAAATCGCAGCAGTGGAGCCGGGCTGACAGCTGGCGCAAAGTGTGTGACCAAACAGATCCCTATCAAAGTGCTGAAGTAGAGTGTGTTCTGCTATTGTGTGCATGCCTTTATCTGCTCACATGCATTAGTATAAGTTAAACACACACAGGCTTATGATCAGATTCTATCCAGTTTAGATGTGATGGCTAAAATTTTCCAACTTTAATTTTCTTCACATGGATCCTACCGTTTCATTTATCAGACTATCACGAGCACACAGATTCTCTCGTAAGGACCTAAATGTTACAAATGCTTTCCAGCAGAGCAGTAAACACTCCGGTAATTAGTGCACAGTTTCCTAGCTGACTTCAGTTAGCTCTGCAACACGGTCAAGCACGGACCCCATATAGAGAGGAGCCTAGTTATGCATTGATCTCGGAAAATTAAGGCTAACTGCCTCAGATTGTAGCGTCTTGATGTACCTTCTGGACAAGCAATGTACTAGACTTGTACTGTTAGCAGAGTAAACAGGGTGATTTTGACTTGCTGCGTTTTAAAATGAATACGTGCTGAATAATTAATGCCAGCGCCTGTAAAAAAAAAAAAACGCCGTTATCTGTGCGCACAAAACCACTGATGATGAGAAAATATAGTTTTAACGAGTCAATAATAGTGAGTGCAACAAGAACAGCCTAATCAATGAGCCTGCAACGTTTGCAAACAAGGACTTGAATTATAACGCCAATAATTGATCTCTTCCATTTTTCTTCCCCTCCCGTCTTCTCCTTCATGTGATGCCATTGTTTGTTGACTGCTCTGTGCCACAGAGGAATGATGGGAAGTTTCAGAGTTTGTTTTAGCATGGACTTTTGCCCCTCCATAAGATGCCACCCCCTTCCACCCACACACACTTTCCCACCTACCTCCCCCAGCCTAACACCACCCACCCCCTTTTCTTCCATTTGTAAATTTGCAAGCTGTAGCACCAGCTTAACCAAAAAGGATTAAGTCCCATACCCAACTGAGAACACAGATAATGCTCAGTAATTGGTAAAAAATGAAGATGAATGGGACAGCTAGATAAGGACCAATTAGCTGCTGGGAGTGTACAGCTGTGGTCTCCTCACAGAGCGCTCTCAGGGGCCAAGGCCCTCTCTTTTTGCATGCACACACACAGACACACGTGCACACCGACACAGGCAAAACACGACTGTGGGGGCTTTTCACAAATTTGCCAGATGACCCCTTTCTTATCGTGTCACCCTGAACATTTTTTTTAATCTTATTGCAAGGCAACACTGCAGGTACCTGTCAATACCCATCCAACGGCTCTAGATTTTTAAGAAGCTCGTGAATTTTAGGTGCTTATGTTAAATGTAATTCTTTCTAGGGTTTGTGAGATGCTGCGGGTTAAAATGCAAAAGAACATGAAAGAAAGCAACAACTGTTGTGCATCCTTCTTCCTGCGGTGTTGTCTTTCGGTGAGTTGTTTGGTCGGCATGTTGTGGCATCATCTGGCTGATGACAGCGGAATTCCCATATCTAATTACAAACAGGATTTCAGCTCCATTAGTGCAGCGTGGTGAGGAGTCAGATGAGTGGCAGGGCAGCACCCGGTGGCCAGAGAGAGACACGGGGTGAAAGACAGAGACGTAAGTGAGACAGGGAAAAGAAGACAAACCCACTTTGCTCATTTTTGTGGGTGGAAATAAACACTTTATATTTTTTCAGCGAATGACAAAAAAAAAAAAAAAAACAATTCCTTCTCTTGAAAGTGGCAGGTGTTTGTTAGTGGGCAGCTGACAATAATTTTTCTGCCAGTAATGAAGGTTGCGGCTGGGGTCAATGCACTGGGAGAGAACGGCAGGCGGTTTATCCCCCTCAAGGCCAAGCACCACACATGTTTTGTTTGGTCTGTGATCTGTAATTGTGGCATTTCCTGAGAGGCGCAGGAACAATTCACATTGTGCTTTGAAAGGGCTCTCTCTGCACAACTACAGAGTGTGAGGGGGAAAAAAAATCAACCCCCCCCCCCACAACCTCACCATACACATCTTTACCTCCACTTCCCCTCACGAGAATTTGTTGCTGGCAATTTTTCTTTAATTTTTCTTTTATTTTTTTGGATTGTTTCTTTTTTTTTAATCGCATAATTAATAACACTGACGCAAACAGGAAGGTCTAATTGTAATTAATATTTAATGCGAAAGAGAAACATTAGCCTGTTCAATTTACATCAACACAAAGACTGCGGCAAGCTATCCAAGTCCACAAACAGTACAGAGTGTCCTTCACTAGCCGGCTCTGAGCACTTCACAGTAAAAGATCTGCTTCAGACAGACACTGAGACGAAGCACCTGTATTTCAAGCTGGAGAAGGATTTTCTTTTTTCTCCCTTCAATGGCTTTATGTAGCAAGCTGCTCTCTAGATTGACCTGATCTGCATCCTTAGTGGTATTGTCAGAAGTGGGCTCATTATCATATCAATACCTGTGTTGGTGGTAACATGATTTGTTTAAATAAACAAGTCCGTTTTTAAACCGTCTGGTTGAGGAAAAAAAAAAAAAAAAGTTGTTAGTCTGTTTCTTCCGAGCAGCTGTGGTGTGGGCCCGTTAAAAAACAGCATGGAGTAATTCCCAAGTCAGCTCTCGGAGCTGCAACAAACCGGCAGCCAGAACCGGTTTCCCCCTTCTGCCCACTCCACGCTGTATCAGTCAAGTGATTTATATATTTGGATTGCAATTTGATAATAAGCTCAAGAGCTGAACATGGTACGTATTCACACTCCAAAATGGCCAGACTCATAAATCAGATCAGAGCGAGGCACTTTTGGAATGTTAAATAACTCCACCGTCACGCTTTCCAGAGAGCCTGCGCTTATTTTTTATTTTTTTTTGTGTGTGAAATTACAAAATACGTAGAAGATTTCAAAATCTGTGGAAAGATGAAAACGCCAGCATGCTGTTTGCTCGGTTTCATGGCTCTGCAGTGCAGAGCAGGCCATATATCTCTGGCGTATTATCAGGATGACTCCTGCTGGCCACCCTGTCACAGGAGAGTGCTTGATATAAACAAGAGATTGCCGCGACACCCAGTAATCAATATTAGGATGGTTTCAGTACCAAACATCATTTGTCTCTGCGAGCATTCCTTTGACCAAACGAAGCATTAATTCAAATCATAAATCTGAGCTGATTTAAATCCGAGGAGAGTGAGGCAGAGAGAAGGGGCCCCTGTCTGACTGCCTGCCCCTAATGATTTATTTTCTACATTTCTGCGAGCGAGAGATTTGTCCATAGCCACTGACAGGTCACCTTCAAACGCCAGTGGCAGACTGTTCATCACCATGCAGACGAGCATCTCATCGCTGCGAGTAAATATTAAAGGAAAAGAATCCAATTGATTGTGGATGGGGCTGAGAGGCGTCGCCGCCATATATTTCACTCAGGGAGCTAATGCTGCGGCCCGTACTTCTAGAACTGCTCCCCCCCCTTTTGCCAAAATTATGATTCTTTCGGGAGCCCGTGTGGCTGGCTGTGGACTCAAGGTTACAATTTAAATTGTAAAAAGATAAAACAGCTTCTTATTAGCTCCATTGCCACAGCCTTGCTGCTGGTGCTTACATTTATCTTTATTTCCGTGACCTCGCAGGCTCGTATTCTACTTTTTTTTTTTTACACACTCCATCCTCTCCGAGTGATGACCTCACACTTTATGCATTTTGCATTGTTAAATCAGCTTTGAAACACATCCTGTTTTCATCTGGCACACCAGAGAGCTACGCCATGTCGAATATCACAGCAGAAATGCATTCACGTGGCCATTTATTACAGCAAGTGAATAAAGACCTTAATTTAGCAACCAAAGCTACATCTGGTTTATAATTCTAAAAAAGACTCATGAATCTGCGCTAACGTACATTATCATTCTCTTTAATTCACTAAGTGCTTGTGTGTGATATTACAGAAATCCTTTTGCTTTTTAGTGCTAATAATTAATTGAAATGGCACATAGTGTGGGAAAAAAACCCTCTCACAGCAATTCAATTAGATCCTGTTAAAAAGCTGATAGCTTTGGTAAACTGTGCTCACAGCTTCGCTCAGCAATTAAGCTATTTGTTTTATTTTCTTTCAACATAAAAAGACTTCAGAAAGAAAACAGACGCCTATTACCAAATTTTGGATTCAAGAGCGTATATAAACAAGAGTATCCTGAAAATTTCATGCAAATCTTTGGTTTACGTTGAGCTGTATGAGTAAGACCTCTGAGCCTTTTCAGGATTTAGGCTGAAAACTGACAGAAACTTGGATAATTGATAACAGAAAAACAAGTCGTTAGTGATTAGGTTTTTTACTTTATGAATTCATTGTTTAACAACAAAAGACGAAACCCATATAAGTCAACATATTTTAAATATTTGTTGCTTTTGTGTTTTATTTACAGTGAAAAAGGCTGATAAAAAACAATAAGTATAAAAACAGGATTTTACAAAGCGTTTCACTGTTTCCACTTATAAATAAACGTAAAAATGTGTTTGCATTTGTTTTGTGATGCAGCCCACAACAAAAAGCATCATTTCAATAAAAAGTGGAGTCCTCCGTGTTTAACACTATAGTTAAAAGTGTTGTTCTTGATCAATGTTTTTGTGAAGAGTTGATTTGATTTGACTGATAAATGAACTCTGGCACATTTACTGTATATCACTTTTATATCATGTTTAAACTCATGATATAAATCTGCATTTCTCTTTAACAGTTGGACTGAGTTGCCAAACATACTTGCAGAATTCTATCAGGCAAAACTTAATGCATCACTGAACAGTTCCTACGTAAAACATGAACTAACATGAAATCAAATCAATAGTTTCTTTCTTTAATATATATATTTTCACATCAGACAGGATTTACCTCTTGGTGTTTTTAAATCATCCTAAAACAAATTTGTTTTCGAAAGTCTTTATTTAGTAGCAAGAGTTGACTTTTCTGCTTCTATGATTTGTTTTTGATTTATCGTATTTGTTTTAATTGTTCTTATGGTCTTTCATTCTGTTTCATCTTTTTATTGTTTGTATTATGTGAAGCACTAAGTTGTTTTTAAATGTGCTGCAAAAATAAAGTTGAGTTGAGAATCTTTTTGTACCACTTTCCTACATGGGCTTCTTTATAAATGACTTATTTTTGTTTGTAAAATAAGTTTGTAAACACTATCAAATATGAATTATTTACTAAACAGTTATAACGCACTGTTCATACATTGAAGCAGCAGGCTTACTATTAGGTGACATCAATAGTTATACATTTATATTAATTTATTATTTAGATTTTAAATATCAAACATTTGTGAGTGAGTTACCTGCATGTGAGAACTATGGCCGTGTAAAAACACAAACTTTGTTTTGTATTTAAAGTTATGTAGTCAAAAAAAAAGCTGAGCAACTGGTAATAAATTACATTTACTTGAACTACTAAAATGTTTGAGTGTTTCATAAATGTTTATAAAATGATTGTTTATAAATTGTTTAAAAACTAACAAATAGCCAACTTTAACAGCACTAATAAATCCTTTGTAAAAAGGCCCAAATTAAAAAGTGCCATCGAACTTTTAAACAAAGTTATTTTTCTTTTTACTGGATCAGCTAATGTACACACACACATACACACACACACACACACACACACACACACACACACACAAATATATATATATATATATTTGTGTGGATTGGAGTAAACCAGCATTAAAGGAATTATTCAGATCCTTTTAAAGTTAATATCTTACCTGTTGCACAAAACATTTTAAATGACCTCAGTTTAGAGAACAAGGATTTAATTCTTACCAACGAGTTAATGAGTAGTTTGAGCTGGGCCAAGGCCAAAATGGATTTCTGTCATTTTTAAACAACTCCAATCTCGAAAACTTCATAGCAGTTCGATTCTGTTTTGTTTTAATAAACTTTTCATTGGCATTAGCTTCATAATACATTGTTATTTACATAGAAGTCTGAGGTCATCTGCATACATAATACACCCTTTAGTTTGTCAATCCAGTCAGATAATAAATATTTCTTCAAAGAGAGGTTGTTCAAAAAGCTATCTACAACATATAAGACATTGTTCATAAACTTTCCACAGAACCCTGCTTCAAAAGATATGAACTATCTCTTTAATAACTCATCTTCACTATGATTATGTACAGTTATCAAAAAATAATTTGAGGTCTGTATTTAACCTGACAACAAGTGTTTGTGACAGTGTGCGAAAGTGCATCTTTTACCGACGGTAGAGGTGAGGTCTCCGTTCTCTCCATCGGCTCCGTGGTGGTTGCCGTGGTAGCCGCTCATCGCCTCCAGCTTGATCTTCTTGACCTTCATGGCCTCTGCGATGGCTGCGTTGGCAGCTGCTGCCGCGGCTGCTGTCAGGCCTGGTGAGAGGAGGCAGAGGAGACAGAGCACTTACAGACATGCTACACGCCTGCTGAGGCTGAGCCACAGCACCTGCAAAACCCACGACACAGAGACATGCCTCAGTGAAACAAGAACACAAATACAAAGGACTTTATTAACAAGCGTTGAATTATTTTTATCTACTTGGGTGAATGAGCTCTGAAGAGATCAGAACTTAGTTTTCATCATTTGACGGGATGTTTTCACAGCAGGTTATCATACTGACGGGACGAGTCTGTGTGTGTGTGGGAGCATATGATTTTTATGAATGTTTCCAAGATTATATTGATGTATTTTTTCCTAGATGGGAACAGATGTTGTCAAGATAATAATGCGTGGTGCAAGCATTTTGTATGTACACCTTATATTACACAATGGGTTTGTGTAAATAAAGGAGACGTTGGGATACAAAGCAAAGTTCGGGACGGAAAAACAAGGTTATAGGATGAAAAAATCCATTTAGTGAATAGTGCCTTAATAATTACTTTACCAATGATTTACTTCTTACGTATTTAAATGATCTAAAAAAAGACAAAACACTAAAAAACAAATTTGGATTGAAGGACTAAATTAAATATAAACTACACCCCATAGTGAACCTTCTTCTGCGTGTCAAGGTGAGTGTTTAAACAGAAAACAATGCAAAGGGTGTTCATGGTGTTTTATTATCATTATTGTTTTATTTTTACACTGCCTTAAAATGAATAGAATTTGTTGACAGGAAAAAAATATTATATATATATATAATGTGTATATATATATTAACAGGTCTCTCTTGTAAATGAGACAATGAGTCTCAAGAGGGTTTTCCTGTATAAATAAAGGATAATAAAAAACTTTAAATAAATGAACAGCTAAAATAAAATATACTGAATTA
>JARVJO010063803.1:0-18213 GCA_031762555.1 Cynodonichthys magdalenae | reverse complement strand
GAATCGAATTGTAATTGAATCGAAATTGAATCGAATTGTGACCCAAAGAATTGTAATTGAATTGAATTGTGAAGTTTTTAACAATACCCAGCCCTACAAAAGAGTGAGTGACAGTTTAAAAATCTGATACATCTAAGTCAAATAGGGTGTAAATGTTAGCAAAAGATCCTGAACCAGTACTTTTTCCCCACCTCAGGCAAAAAAAAAGATACATACATTTAAAAAACATTATTTACATATTTTTACATTTGTTTTATCTTGACCTTCCACAGTTTACTGCACCCAGAGTTATTAAAAGCAACATGAAGAACATAACAGATTGGGATCAAATCAATTCCCATTTTAATGATTGTACTTGTTTTTTTAACAATGACACTGAAATAAAATACATTTGTGTGCTGAGGATTCAAATGCATCAAGAAGTGTATAAATAACTTTTATTACCAAATCAGAAGTGATGTTGGGAAATAAAATTGAAAGAAGGCAAAAATCTGACACAAGGCAACTAAAAACCTTGGAAAAAACTGCTGATGAAGTTGAAGGATGAAAAATGGCAAGGTGGTAATTAAAATTTCAGAGCAGCAGCCTGTAGTACCCATTTTATGTGTTGCAACTCTATTACATGCAAGCATGTTATACATTTAATAGGGACATATGATTTAAAATCCTTCCTTTTTACATTTTATCATTTAGTTGGAGGAGTTGCAGGTAGGTTAACAAGTTAACAACCCATCCATCCATTCATCCATCCATCCATGCATCCATCCATTCATCTTCTTCCGCTTGACCGGGATCAGGTCGCGGGGGAGGCAGCCTATGCAAAGAGACCCAGACTTCCCTCTCCCCAGGCACTTGGGCCAGCTCATCTGGGGGAATCCCAAGGCGATCCCAGGCCAGCCGAGAAACAGTCACTCCAGTGTGTCCTGGGTCTTCCTCTGGGTCTCCTCCCAGTGGGACGTGCCCGGAACACCTCACCAGGGAGGCATCCAGGAGGCATCCTAACCAGATGCCAGAGCCACCTCAACTGGCTCCTCTCGATGTGGAGGAGCAGAGACTCTACTCTCAGTCCCTCCTGGATGACCGAGCTTCTCACCCTATCTCTAAGGGAGAGCCCTTCCCTCATTCATAAACAAGATCCCAAGATACTTGAATTCCTCCAATTGGGGGAGGACCGCTTCCCTGACCCAGAGGAGGCACTCTACCATTTTCCGGCTCAAGATCATGGTCTCGGATTTGGAGGCACTGATCCTCAACTTGACTGCTTCACACTCGGCTGTGAACCACTGCAGTGAGAGCTGGAGATCACAGATTGTGTTCATAACTTTTATGGACAAAATTTCTAGGTGCAGCCAAGGTGTTGAGGGGATGTTTTGGTGGTCTTTGGATCGAATCTCTGCTTTTTGCAAATGATGTGGTGCTTTTGGGTTCATCAGACAAGTTAACAATGATAATCAAAATGGTTTGTTCATATGCAAAAGTGGACCATCAACCCAACAATCAAACGTTGGTGCCCTGATTATCACCTATTGTTCATAGAGGACCATCACCAACTTCAGCTTGACGATTGTTAGGGCCCTGAAATTCCCTATTGTTCACAAAGTCATACTCGCAATAACAGCAATGTAAGAAAGGGACAACTGGACACTGGGACCTCCACCCATGACGAACAGTTTTTCTTTACAAAGATGGCTTCCTTTACTCCTCCCAAACCAATGTTCCTCTCTATCAAGGATGAGAAAATCTTTATCCCTGAAAGACTGACCGGCCTGTAGATAAGTGTAGACTGTTGAATCCTGGCCTGATAATTTTCTTCTGTACTGGCCCATTCTTCTGTTCAAAAGACCCAATATGACCAATGATAAGACGGACAACAGAACATAATAGAGTTGTATTTTGTATTAAAAACAATAACTGTACCTTTTGCACCTTCGTCCTCCTCCGATATGTTCTTAGAAAGTTTTTACTCTGACCTTCTAACATTGATATACAGTATATACATATTACTAAAGCCTATAAATACTAACTTTTTTCTTCAGCAGTTGTTATCTTTACAGAGTCCGGTCCCATGTGAGTTGGTGCTCGAGTCCCCCTGATGGTCTGGTGCACCTCTGCTATGTCTAAATTGCATAATTTCTACCATGCAGTTGGATTTATGAATGCATAATTTATACTTTGCTGCGTTTTTCTTTGCATTTGTATTATTGTGTTAGTATGTTTTGGAGCTTGCAATATTTTTAACTTGAAGTAAATTTTATGAATGCAGCATTTTTATATTGCTTCATTTTTATCCATTTGCAGCGCTTTTAAATGTTTGCTGCACATTTGCAAATGTTGGCCACTGTATGACCATTATCCTGCAGTATGTACAAAACCATGACTTAAATGTACCATGATGTCCTTTCAGCATGCACATTAAACCTCCCCGTTCTAAAGAGATTTTACAAAAAGGAGACACATTTAGCTGAACCAGATTTTTGCTTTTAAATCAAGTACGCAGGAAAAATAGTTCAAATAAAAAGTGTCAAAAAGTATTTTCACACACTCTTTTTACAGTGAAAAATTACATGCTAAAGACACCAGCTTTTCAACAAAAATTACCACTTCTGTTCAGGAAAGAAGTGAGGACAGTTTCTGGTCTCTAATTCATCAGACTGTCCAAATACAATTGTGCAGCTGGCCTCAGATCAAGCTTGCCATTTATTAACTTTAATCTCTTGGTGTCAGACACAATACCTCATTCATCCTACAGCTTGCTGATCCTGGGGGCCCTTTACTCCCAAACTAGAGAATATATCCTCCAGTTCAGAACCTGTGGGTGTCTGACACATATAAATTGCATCGGTTTATAGTTTAGGCCTTTTTTTACTACAAAACTGCATGAGACCTTTCACTTACTTTAAACTTTTTTGTCCTGGAAAAAAAACCCTGTAAAATACAGTGAGTTGTTATTTTGACCCATTATCCAGAGACAGTTTTGCACATGAACCAAGTGTAAAATTTTTCAAACAGTTTTCAACTGGTCATCATGTGAGAACGCAAATGTCTGCATCATTTAGTTTACACATCCAGATTTTTATTGGCTAAATGTTTCAATGAAGTCATGTAAACAGAACAGGTACAAATAAGAGGTTTTATTACAAAAGGTGACTCAGGCTCTTTCTTTCGGCCTATGCGTTGCTTTTTTATTTGTTTATTTATCTATTTATTTTGGCTTATCCATGTTCTTGATTTCATGGTTACTAGCCAAAAACTTTGGGTAGTGATCAAAAGAACAAGATTGTCTGTGTCAGAATGAGTTTCTTTGCAGGGTAGCTGAACTGTACCTTAGAGATAGGGTGAGAAGGTCAGTTATTTAGAAGAGACTTCGAGTAGAGCCGCTGCTAACTGCTAACCGCTAACCGCAGTGACGTAAGCAGCTGACAAGTTCGGAGGACGCAGCCCCTGAATTTGAACACTAAACTTACAAACACCTCCGCACCATGACATTTCCTTGTTCTTAGGTGAGAAAAGGGCTAATCCTTTATGAATGCACTTCATTAAAACCTCAGCCAGTAAGTCAAATTTTAACCACAAAACCACCTACCAGATACTAATAAATTAATTGGTTAGAATGAAAATCCAGTAACCACAACAGCTGAAATCTGTTTTAATTAGACTGGGTTTGCCGTCTTGAAATTGGTAAGACTGGTTCTTTTTCCTACCCCACAAGTCACTAATCATTGCAAATATAAAAAAGACCAAACTGACTTTGTGGTTTTCAAAAAACATTTCTCAGTTAATTGATGTCAGACTGTTGGGTTTTTAACTTCTTTTCAGTTTTTGTATATTGACACTAGCATTTGGTTTATGGATTTGCACGTCATCTCATGTTTGTCCAAACACATAATTATTAGATCACTGGGGGCCAGTTCAAGAAGCAGAGAGATGTTTTCTGTATTACTCATTGGTTTTATCTTCAAAAAGCAATACGTTCACGGCTATTGCTTCACAGATGTATACAGAATGTCAGTATAGCTTGTTGTTGTGGTTGTCAGCATGTAATACTGATGAAATGTTTTGACAAATAGGCTTCACTGTGATTTGAATAAAGGAACATCTTGTCTGTCCCTTTGATGAAAGCTGAGAGTATCACATTTTATAGGAATACTAGGGGCAGAAAAGAAAACGATGTTTTCAATCTGCTATATTATTTTTTTCTATAATGCTAATGAAGACAGCAGACAAGGAAAAAGCACATAGGGCACAAGTGTTGTTTCACGTTGTTTCTCCATTCGTGGGCATCTTGTGTCACTGGGAACATTGGAAGTGTATAATGAAGAGGAATTGTTGCTGTCGACTTGCATTAGCCCACACGCTGTTAAATGCAAGCTGTGAAATCCATCATATTGTGTGGGGTAATTATGCATGGATAATTGCATCATGTACAAAGCATTCCTCCAAAAGCAAATAAAGGCTTCTTTCAATGCCGTGAAAATACACTGCTCCACTTTGCTCTAAACATAACAGAGTGCGAGCCTCTCGAGCCTTATGAGTCACTAGCAGAATTTTAGAACATTTCTGGGAGAAGCTAATTGCAAGCTTTGTGGATAGCTTCTAACTGTTGTATAAAAAAATGTAACATGCAACACGTTTTTTTACCCCATGTTATACTCCAAGGAAACCTTCAGCTAAAAAGATCTGTGAGGCCCTCTTCAGTACAGCTGTGATAATGTTCAGAAAATACTTAATCATCTTTTTAAAATGCAATCAATAATAATCTTGATACTTAACAGGTAAAATGTTTTCAGTGCTGAGAGTTCCTTATGCTAAGTGTTTAACTACATAGCACGTATCGATGGGATGAATGGCTCTTTGAAGGGATGTTGACAAGCTGTTTGTTTCATAGAGCCGTTCAATGGAGCTGTTGGATTTTTAATGGGTGATGTCATCAGGTACGCTGTACTTGATGATGTATTTTGTCATGTGGGTGGTAGCATGTGCTTTGTGAAGCAGAACCCTCCTTCCCTTTCCCCCCAAGCAGCTGTATTCCACCCCTCTGCCTGTTTTTTGTAAAAAAAAAAAAAAAAGTGAAGGACGAGTGATTGTTTTTGTGGTTAAGGAGGAAAAATGAAGATATTACTAGAAAACTTGGAACAGATCTTTACTATCTGCAACTCAGTTCTCATTGTAGGAGCCGTTCAAAATATTTGGATCGATCAGGAACATCATGTCTCTGACACAATGTATAAAAGTGAAGGACGATATTGTTGCAATCTACCGAGTTACTTTGCGTAAAAAACAATGTTGAAAAAAATAGTTATTAAACTGGCTTTTGCACAATCCACTTGGAAGATTTTCACATGAAATGGTTTTAAGATGGCATCAAACCACTTTGGTCCAGGCCACTTTTAAACAAGCCATTAGCCCATCAATCCAGTCAGATTTCATCTTTATTTGTCCAAACTGAAATCATTGAAAGAACCATCTACAACAACACAATGTTAATTCCATATTGCAAAATTTGTCAGGGCCACTTCTGGTCCACACAATGAATTAAGACTTGGCACAGATACCATAGAAAATGATGGCCCTTTTGTGACCCAGATGTGGTTTACCAGAAGTGGTCCATGCATAGGCAAGTACCACATAAACAAAACAACAACTGGTTCAGTTGTGGCATGCCATCTAAACAACAGTGTCGTCATGGCCAGACCTGGTCCATACCTGGTTGACCAACTACTTGCCATGCCACCAGTCAGTCTGAAGTGCCTGCTTGACATCATATCTGGCCCACACATCTGCTATATGGAATTGTTTATAACTGTTCCACAAAACCCCACTTTAAAATCCATGAAAGATCCTTTTAAGGGTACATTTGTGAAAAATAAATGCAAATGTTTGCTGTAATGTAAAGTTTAAAGCAAAGGTAAAGTGTATTTTTTAAGGAACGATAGGCCTTTAATTAGATTCTTACTCTGTTTATGTGGTTTTTGTTTTGGTAAATAAAGTTCTGCGTGCTTTATTTTAAGACTCTGTTCTTCTGTTTTCTCAGTTAATCCTGCTTTCTCACTCCCCACCCACCTGGTCCCATTGTTACCACACCTGTAATCTGTCAGCAGTTATCCTCCTTCAGTCTTTATACCTGCAGGTGTTCCTTTGTTATCTGCTACATCCTTTGTTACAGTTGTGTGTTCTTCTTGTGTCGGGGCGTTTAGCTAAGGCATGTTCAACCTTTACTCATTGTTTCCCAGAAGAGGAAATGTACCATTAGGGAAAATGAAATCAGGGGCATCCTGGATAATTTTGAGGGACTGTAACCTTTCTGGTTTGACATCATGACGCGATAATAGATCTATTATGGAACCCTGTATTTTGGCAGAGTCGTTTACCATTCTGACACTTGTAGCTCAGCCTCACGATTCAAAATTCTTCCAAATAGACTTGATGATTGACAGCTAGGAATTCATCTTATCAAAGGGACTAACTATACTTTAATTGGACTAAATTATTGCAAGTAAAGTAACTGCTCAGCTTATTTATGACTACTACTTATAAAATACTTATAAACTCAGCTCTGTGACTACCCACTTTACAAAGTTAGAGGCACAACAACACTAGATTAACTTGAAAATCCATGCATTTCAGGCCCAGCTTAAAGTTTTTTTTTTTTTTACAAAAGAGGCAATTGTTGCTTGTTTTGGCAAAAAGAAAAAAAGAGGATGGATTAAAACAAATTATAACCCTCCCTACTTTTCTCATTTCTGTATTGCATTTACACATTTGCTTTTTGCAGCTATGCTACAGTTCTACAGTGACTTTATGTTTAAAATGAGCTCCTCCTGCTAAATTTAACTTGCTAGCTCCTGATATTGCTCTCAAATGATCCCACCACTATAACCATCTTGCAGCCATAAGAAGCACAGATGAAGAGGTCTTCCCTGGGAGAATCATTTAAAATTGTTAGATAAAAGTTCCTTTTAGAATTCATCAAGGGTACAATGTTAGGGCAAAGTTTGGAAGATTCAACCCTAAAGAGACTCAATGTATTAACCTTTACACTTAACTTAGAAAATGGCATGGATTTGGATAAAATAGAGACACATATAGGTGCATGTAAGAATTTTATCATCAACCTCAACATTAGTATTAGATGTTATATTTCTATAGCATTGACTTTACATAGGATGCAATAAATCCGATTGGGATAAGATGTTATAATTTATGTGAAAACTAAAGCTAAATTGTCAAGTAAAAATTATGTTTAGCTACAAGACTGGAATACTTCAAGTCAATCTGAATGCTGAAGTTTGCTCCAGGTCTCTGTGGATTGATTACTGCTTTTAAACCATAATCATTTCAAACCGGAGAGCAGTTGTTTTGTGTGAATATGTCTATATTAAACCCAACTCATACACAAACAACAATTTCATCGTTTTTTTTTCCCGCAGAGCACACACACACAACAAATCAGCATTTCAATCAAGCACTCTATACCAGCTGAAAGTCTTTTGAGTTGGTCGAATTTAAATAAAGTAAAATATCAATTTGCAGTTGCACAAGTTTACATTTGGTGGAAGAACTTTTGTATCTCTAGTCTGCCACAATTATATATCAGAGGATTTAAAGCAAATGCAGATCAACAAAGACAAATGAAGAACAATGATGAAAGCTACTGTAAAAAATGTAGAGTGGGTATCAAAAATCATTTAGGTAAAACCTTTTGAGTGTTTCTAATGAATTACAAAACGGTTGCCATGATTTTTTTGGAAGGAAAGTAGGGTAACAATTTAGTTTCCTTGTAATTATTGCACAATATCCCAAAGTCTCCTAATGTTGATATTTTGGTCAAACTACTTTTCCCATTTTCAGTAATATGTAGATAAATTGTGCATCATTTTCAATGTAGCCTAGACAAATACTTTATATAACCATAACATTTCCAGAGCTGTGCTTCTTCAGCTGCTTTGGTGTTAAGCCAGGTCATTTTTATATTTCAGACCAGTCCAAATATTTGTTTCTTATCTGTACTTTTTTTTATGTAGGGAGCAACAAGAAAAAAAAAGAACTTATTCCCTGTGACCTTTGCCCTCAGCTTGATTCAACCGAGCTGCTTGCTTATTAAACTAACTGCTCTCAGTTTTTTTTAGAAGACATTTTATAACCCTGGTTACAGTTAAAAAAAAACATCACAGAGGGCCTTAAAAATACTTTATCTTATGCCTCACACAATTAAACTTAAAAAGAAAGTATATAAACATGTGTTCTTATGTTTCAGAAACAACCAAAGAGACTTATTAGTCTTTGTTCTCATTAAGTCATGGGTTTAATTGAGCCCTTCATGTTCAGAATCAAAGAAATTTTCAAGAAATTGCCTATTTAAAAAATTAACCTCATGTAACTGATTTTGTCTGGACAGGTATGATAGGCATTGGCATTGGTATCTGGTCCAGCGTTAAACTTAACATGATACATCTCTTGATCTAACACCACCTAAACATTGTGGCCTTCTTTTTTCTTTCCCTGTTTTTACTCCTTCAATTAACATATTCTAACTTACATTAATTGAATTGAATTGAATTGAATTGAATTGAATTGAATTGAATTGAATTAAATTGAATTGAGTTGAATCGAATCGAATTGAATTGAATTGAATTATATTTTATTGATCCCAAGGGGAAATTACAGTTTTAAAATACCACAGTATTTGATGTGTTTTAAACAGTCAGGGGAGCCAATTTAGAATTTGGATGTTTTTTTTCATGCAAACAATCACATCTACACATCAGGAAAAACAAAGAATATCTTTTTTCCAGCTTTGCTCGAGATATCTGTATTCCCCTCTCTAAATGTCCTCACTCTATAGATACCATGAATTTGAGGCTCACAGGTCTTGATCCCAGTATTGGCTGAAATACTAGTAATCTGGTAAAGAAAAAGAAAAAAATGAACAAAAAATGAAAAGAACTGAAGGGGAACAAAAAGAAGAGGATTTGGTAAAAAGAGACAGACAAAAACTTGATGTGCATTTTTTTTTCTTTTTGTCTGTATTTATAGTCGGAGCCTATATCATTTTCTAGCTGTCTAAGCCTTTTTCCCCCTTCATAGAATATTGCTAAAAGTAAATGCCACTGAGGTGTGAAGTGCTTTATAATTCCATTTCAGAGGTGATTGGAACCTCCATTCTTGAAGTGCCGTATCTGCAAGGCTTCTACCTGCAGACACTAAAGTGACAAAAGACATTTTCCCCACAGTGGTTTATGACACTGCCCAGCCCTACTTTCTGCTCTTCAAGTCAGCATCAAGTTTAAAGAAAACGCTTTTGATGGGCTCTTAAAAGTTCCTCCCTGAGGGAAACAATAGACCAGATCTTTCTTGTCACAACTTGAATTGAGCTCAGAGTTGCTTTTAACTTCAGACAGTTTTAAAAAAATCAAAACGGAAGCTCTAAAACTTGACAGTTTTCTCAGCATGTACCAAGTTAAAACAGTGTTTCCTGTTGAACAAAATCTGAGAACAATCTAATAAAAGTAGAAAACAAAAAAAAAAAACACCACTTTTTATTTGTTAACTAACACAGCCTGTCAGTAAACTTAAACACTGTCATTGCTAGAAACCAAAGATGAGCAACATTTCACTTATTCTAAATGATTATGTTCACAAAATATCTCATTAACCATAGACAAATTGTAATGAGCCTTCAGTAATTAGTGAATGGATGTGCACCTGCAATGAACTTTATGAGTCAACCCAATTCAAGATGGCCACCACAGTCAGGTGACCTGAGCACAAGACTGCTTTTAACTCTGTTGATTTAACAGATGTTGAACTGAAACCTTGTTTGAGTACCTGAGAGTCATCCCCAACATGTACACACATGGCGCTATATAAGTACAGTCCATTTACCATTTACTGTGTGAGATCTTTCAATATTACATGAAACAACATTATCTTCAAGATTTTTATTTAAAACTTTGCTGTAAAAGGCGACATGCAGCATTCTTTAAATAGGCTTTAATTCTTAATCAGTGAATAGGGAAGTGGCACTCAAATAATAAAAGATATAATTCTATGTCTCACTCCAGCATAAAATCACTTTTTTTGGACTTTAATAGTTATTCTGCATGAAAATGACTTGGAATAGATATTATATTTAAAATAAAACAACTGCAGGTGTCATTATGGGATGAGCTGAGAATTATATTGGCCTCTGTTTTCTTGAGTAATAATGAGATATCATGTAATAATGGCAAAGAAGGAAATTACAGCAACAAAAAGGAAACACTTTACCTTTTGAATCGACTTGCATTAACTTCAGCAAGTATTGATGAATCCTGTCTGTTTTTCTTCAAGAGACAGGCCCGACGCTTCATTTTCAGCTGCACATTCTAAGACCTAAAAGGAGGTTCTTTGTCAGTTCACACTGTGCTTGCATAGGCGTTCTGTTTTGAAAGAAAGAGACAGCCAGCGCCATAAATTGTCGTGCAGTAAAGGTCTGAGCACAAGGAGACAAACGGAGAAAAGTCAGCTCGAGAACAAAGAGTGAAAAACACAGGGATGGGCTGGGGAAAGAGACAGAACATTAAACTTTCACCAGAGCATATTATGAGTGAAACACAAGAGCATTAAAATCTGGATAATTTGTGTCGTGAGGCGGAAGATTTAAATCACAGGAATCAATGTCAAGGAGGAGAGAAAAGATGTGGTACCAAGTCAACATCACAAAGCAGGGAAGAGGAGGAGGAGGTGTTAACAGATGGGTGGAGATGGGGAGTGAAAAGAGCAAGATGCAGAGAGGAGGTCAGGAAGGAGGGCTTGTTTTCACCTCCCTCCCTCTCTTTCTGTTGGAGAATGCAGTCACGCGTCATTGAAGGGTGGAAAAATGTGCAAGCCGTTTGTGTAATGACTTGCTAATCATCTTGACCAGCAGCTTTAGTAAAAGGGGGACTCCTGTCTGCTGCTACCTGCTACCAGTCAAAGAAGCATCAACATGATTAACACCAACACCGCCAAGGACATGAGTCAAATGGAACACAATTATCCAGACCATTAATGCTTTCTGCTTCCATGATTAAATCTTTTCTTTTCCTGAAAGACAAGACCTCTAAAGTTGCAAATCTTGTTGGCTGTGTGTGTTTTCAAGGTTTTATAGTCTCCATTACTTTAAAATCAATGACAATCTTCCTTGTTCAAGTTCAGATGAATATTTACAACAATATACAGATATTATGAACACTAATGTTGGAAATGCAATTATGGAAACATTTAACTTCATCTTTAGGACCAAACTTAGCTACTTCATGCAGGGAAGAGCTGCAGTGTTTCCCACACACAAGAATATGCAGGTACTTTTGTATTTATTGTGACCTGTTTTTAATAAAATGGCTGCTATTACCTCTCAATTTAAGTCCAATTTTAAATCAAAGTCCCATTTCTTTTGCAGTCAAGAACTAAACTTCACCACAGATATCAAACCTAAATGTGTAAGGTGACAAACATAAGTTAACAAACTGCTTCATAGATCACAGATAAAAGCGTTCAGGTTTCTTTTAGAGGTAAACTTTAAGAAAATAGTTAATTTCACTAAAGCCGAGAATCGGAGCTACAACCCTGCAGACTGAAACAGGAAGAACGAATGTGGGGAAAAGGCATTGAAGAATTAAAGACTTCTCTCTATGGAGCCATGTGATGGACTTGTAAAGGATGTACCTCACACCTCATAAAGTGACTGCTGGGTTTGGACACCTTTGACCCTGAAAAGAAAAATCTAGTAAAGATAATGGATGAATTGATAATTGAAGATCGAAGAGATTTAATACAGGGTTGTTGCTTTTTTAAGTGACTGTAGATGCATTGAAATGCATCGCTAACTGTTTTATAATTACATTGCAGCCCTCTAAATCATAATTTAATGGAATAGTGAGCTGAACTAAAGCACAACACTTCATTTACCTTTGTTACAACTCATTACACATATCCAGGTTGTTCAAAAGTACAAGTGAAGATAATGAGATGGGACTCTGAAGGCCCAGGACTCATCAACAGTGGGCCACACTGGAACTAATATGAATGTGAAACATTTTTGAAAAATAAAAAAGTATGATAAAGACGTCTGATTGTTATACAAACCTAAAACAAACTCAGAAATGCACCGCAGAGTTTCTTCTTTAAGTTTCCCTCATTTGCAAGTCCAATAATTCAATTAACTTTTAATCATAAAATCAAATTTGGATGGTATCAGCAATCCTCAGTGTCTTAACTTTTCATGATAATGACAGAAGCTTGTTGCACCCTCAGCAGCATTAATCAGCCAACGATTTGCTTACAGCATCTTATTCATCTCACCTGTCAGGGAAGGAGAATGCAAGGCAAAAAGAAAAGCCCAGGAAATGATTTACAGAGCAGAAATGGAGAGTCATCTATCGCTGGTGACAGAATATTCTCGGCGTGGAGATAAGGAAATCCCATTTTGGAAGAAACGGCTACTCAGCACTTTTCAGCATAACCCATTCACAGAGCAGGTCAGCGTGTGGGGTCAGCACTGAGATAGCGCAGCTTGGAAGGTGGTGGGCAAAAAAAAAAAATATATATATATATATATAGGTATATGTGCAACAGGATATTTTTAGTGTTTGAACATGCTTATCTGTTTAACATGGAAAATTGAGTTGTAGGGCACATATCGCAGGTTGTGTGAACTCACAGCGGCAACACAGATAAAAATGATTAAAATGCTTTTTTTCATGATTCTTTTTATAGAGATCTATTTGTGCAGATTATGTATGTTTTCTCAAGAGTTTATAATCACAGGCAGCATCACACTTTGCAATCCCAGTGGAAAAAAAACAATAATTGCTGTTGTTTCCAGGCTGCAGGGGTAGGAAATTAGATTTGTGATTTTGTTGATTTGTTTTGCTATTAACAAACATGTTGTACGTGGGATTGTTTTCCTTTCATATGTCTTTAAAAATGTTGAAGAAATGAGCGAGAATGCCACATGCAAGGAAAGGCACAAGTTCTTGAGCAAACTCTATATCAGCCAAGTGCTTTGACAGTCACGTCTGACCCTTCAGTTACTCCACTTATTTTCACACTTTGAAGATCACTTTGGCCATTTAACTCGCGGTTTATCTCCCTGGGTTTGTGCCTCTTTTAATTACAGCCCCGACTTTAGGACGAATCAAACGGGAACAATTAAAATGAGAGTGTTTTTGAGCTAGTCCATCCAGATAATGAATGGGCTTGGAATACAAACTCAGTGAAAAAGTTCCCTCCGTAGTTTCAAAAATGAGAAATTCATTAAATAGGAGCATTTGAATTCCAAAAACACAGACTGTTGATGGTAATGAAGATTTTTTTTTCTCCACTTCTTGCATCTGAGAAATGGCATTTAAGCTATGGTTATTATTCAGAACAAGCCTCACATGAGAGCTGACATGTGAGGCATTCAACGCCGCAGGGTTCTGCTTTGATGGCGCTTTAATCAGCATCAGACGCAATGGGCCACTTTGCCTCAGATCGCACAGACTTCATCGAGGGAGACAGATGAGTGAAGGGAAGTGTCCTGTCAGTCCAGGAGCTTAAATGAGCCAGAGACCTTAATGTCTCAGATGCATATCAGTGCTGATGAGTTTCATAACTGTGAGGTGGTTGAAGGAAAAGGACAAATTACAGGAAAGTTTCAGCTTGAATCGCCTTCATGGACTAACAGCCTTGACAAACTAATAATATTAACACAACACACCAAACAGTGTGGTGGTTGTTGTTTACAGGTGGGCTGCAGATCAATTGGCTGTGATCTACAAAATAATCAGAAACATGTCAACTGGACATAAAGCCTACGAATAGAGATCAGATCAACCGATAAAGGTTTTTTAAAGGCGTTGCCGATTATTTTGACATAACTGATCCTCAATATTTGCATTGGGCCGATATTGCTTTTTCTTCCTCCATTGAGAAAAATTACACAATATTAAATGTTACACAAGTCTCAACTGAAAAAAACATTTATTAACAAAACAAAACATATAAACAACTTATAGTAAATAATGTAGAGCATTTAAATATATAACAATAAAAATAAACAATCTTAAGTTAAGATTGTTTATTTTTATTGTATCTGCAAAAGCATACAAATATATCCGCCCAAAATATTGTCCGGCCGATATATCGATCATCTTCTACCTACGACTACATTTTTATTGTCTTCTCCTCGTCCCTTTGAAGCTGATTTCTCAAGATTCCAGATAGTGAGTGCTAAATTGAGTGTGCAAACTAAAAAGACTGCTATACTATTAGTGGGCGTGTTGCACACAATTTACTAAGATTGCGCAAATGTTAAAAGACACAAAAGTAGTGCGACCTGCCTAATCGTAATTACGATTTTGTGTGTCACCAAAGAGGCAACTGATCCAGCTGCGAGAAAAAGCAGTGCTACATGGAATTTTTGGTAGGACATTTGGAGCAGCTTCAGTTCTTTCTGGTTTTGACAAACTGTTGCACAGTTATCTTAAAGTTTGATGTGATACTTCATCGAATTCCCGCAATTCCCCGCATCCCAGCACAATTTTAAATGGACTGATCGACTTGGTGGCTGTGAGGTGCATGCAGGTCAGGGGAGAAATGACTGTAAGGTACAGAGAAGTATGCTCTTGTTTTTCCCTCTCTCAAAGATTTCAAAGAAAAACACAGTCACAATATTTGTGACTATTGTGACGTTTAATGTTAATGCCAAGCTGATCAACTTACAGCAAAGCACAGCACCCACATCTTCTGCCGGGGGTCGAGTGCCAAGGAATTCATTTATGTCAAATAATTTTTTTAACTGCAATCTTTCTCTGTGTGAGTCTTTTCAGGTTGTAATGGATTGTCTGTGATGTTGCTCATTTGACAAACACAATCCTCGGTACGCATGTCTGATAAATCAGCTTTGAGTGTGCTATCAAACTTACACACGCAAAGCTTTTACAAATCAGCTCCTTTGCGTTCTATGAGTTTAAATTTAAATTTTATTTTCTTGTTAACTACTCCTGTTTTCGCACCTTCATTTTCTGTTATATTTTATAGCACCTATTTCCTCGCTTGATTTGCCTTCCTGATCCTTTTTTAATTGGCCCACCAGTTGCTTATGATCATTATCCTCTTCTTTTTTCACATGTACGTGTGTGGTCTCCATTTTCCTCTGTGATTTGTGTGTCCCTCACATTCCCATGCTCTCACTGTCGTGTTTTAGAAATTACTTGTGCTCAGTTTGAGCTGCCAAAGTAAGGAATTATTCCACCATTAAGTGATCCATCTCTGGTGTCAGAGTTCTCAGTCCTTGGCCTGGCTTGTTTTATGACACCATATGTCATAAAAAATTGTTGGTAGTTGTGGAAAAAAGTGAGATAAAAGTGCAGAGAGCTCAAGTTTGATTGAGGCCATGACTATGCCGCTTTGGACACTTGTTGTTGGGTTGTTTTTTGTTAGTATTCAATTGATCGCGGCATGCAAACATTGCAGAAAATATTCAATTTGTAAAATATTTGTTTTATTGTGGACAGAGTCTAAAAGATTTAGATGTTTTTGCCTTTTACAACCTAATTAGCCAGGATTTCAGTGAAACGGAACACAGTCCTTTCATGTGCAAAATCAAATTCTGTGCTCATTGCACAGTTTGGAAGCAACTATTTATGATAGTGGAGTTTGAAACAGTAAACATGGCTCGAGTAAGTTACACAAATTTGGGATAGATTTTGAAGCAAATTATATTGCAACATGTAGCTATTCTGGAATGCTTTTTTCCCTTTTTTTATAGCCAATTAAGTATTTAAATTGTAGATTTTAGCATGTTAGCACACTAAACTATACAAATAGATAAAATATTTAATGTTCAATTTTACCATGTCACATATGTCACAAAAAGAACTGGAACAAAAACGCCTTGACAGAGTTTTGCATGATTGTTAAATTACATTTCTGGCACAACAGCATACAATATAAAATATAATCAAATTTTAAACAACTAATCTAAGACAGTCCAAAAGTGTATATGCACAATTCACAGCAAGCTACCACTTATAATAATGAATAGAAACTATAGAACGCTCATAAAAGACCAGGCATCAAACTGCATGGAGCTCATCAGTAAACTCTGACAGTCAGGTCTTTAATTATTTCAGAGCATAAACAATTCCCTGTGTTTTTGATTCAAACAGGCAGAATGAAAGCATACGCTGTGTACTTTGAAATGCCATGTGACTCAGATTTTAAAAAGCAGAATTTACAAAGTATTCTAAAATTACACAACATTTTTGCATAAATACAACAATTTGCATTATTGTATTGGTGTGAACAAGTGTACAACACTTTTGTGTAAGTATTTGAGTTTGTTTAGCAAATTTACTACAACCACAGCAAAACATGCAACTATAAATGAACATAAGCTTTTCTCAAACCTTTGCCTGGAACATGTTGAACATTAAGTAATGTTATACAGTCACCATAGTTACAGATGTGTGTGAATGATAGTGACTGCAAAAACAGGTGATAACGTGAATAGCACACAGAATGGAAATAAATGCTGGATCTGAAATTGTGACACACAAAAAATGAATAAAAATCAGTGTTTACTCAAGCATCGTTTACACATGGAACTTGCAGCAATGTAGAGTTCAGTTTTAGTAAAACAGTGATTTTGTTGCTTCTAATAAAAAAATGATAAAATTCCTTTGGTTTCAAAAAGATTTGGCTCCAAGGTTCAAACTGGTAATAGGTAAGGATTAACAACCTCTATTCTACAGTCCTACAGAGGTTTACATGTGTTGCTTCATTCAAAATATGCCATATGTCATAATCAGGCAGAGTTGTCACACTTTCCATTTTTGATAAAGTGTGACAAAACCCAAGGGCATAGTTTTCTTTTTTTAACCAAAATCCTCATGTGGCCTTGGTTCTGGCACCAAATTATTTAGAACATTTGGTTTGGATTTGTTATTTTGAATGCATATTTTTAAACAGTATGCATAAAATACATATTTGTGCAAATGAAATAGCACTGCTTACTCTATTCATCTCCACTGTCCATTGAGAGAAACTCAATTGTCCTTGGTTCCAGCACTTCCACACAGCTAGCTCATCGACATGCTAGCACTTGCTCAGGAACACTTCGCATCACTTTATTACACTGAGTATCACTTCAGAGTTATTAGTGTACAGGGTAGTTGGAAAAACATCTGACAGACAAGCTGAGGAGATTTTAAAATATGTTTTGCTTTGTTAAATCATCACCACATGACTTAACTTTGAGGTAAACCTTAAAATAAAAAATATATATGAATAAAAACTAGAGAAAAAGAGAATAGGTGTGCTTTCTAAGATGGAGTTCACACTTCCCAATCCATTAAACTGTTTGCTCAAATTTGAGCTAATGTAAATTTTGTCATCTGTATCAATCTGCCAGGTCCTACTTCTGGGGACGACTACATGCGGCCCAGATTTTTGTGACTACGCAGGCTTTTTGTGCCAATAACACCATGTGTGACAAATAAACTCCCATTCAAAGGCTGGCACCAAAGCTGCAACAGAAAATGTAGTCTGAGTCAAACCACAGGCAGAGGAAGTAAAACAAGAACACTTGTTTTCAGGTAATACTAGAAGAGCACATTCGCTATTATTCATGTGTGTAAAAAAAAAGCACTTTTTTCATAATTTGAAATAAATTAATTCCACATATTAGGCTGCAGCAAAAACTATAGCCTCATGAGTTAATCTCTTTGGTGCCGTTGATCCCGAAGCAGTATGAATACAAGTGTGTGTGCATAGGTTCAAACATTGTACACACACACAGACACAAATAAACATTTCAAGGTCATGTCATTGTATTCATGTTGTTTATTTTAAACTAAACCAAGCAGTTTTATTTTCAGTTAAATAGCTGATAAATTTTAGGGAAGCAACGGTACAGAAAATTCATTCGATACAAAAAAGAAATTTTTATTCCCTTCTTAACTTGTAATTTATTGAAATTAATTATGAATATTTGTTTAACCTCAAAAATATTTTTTTAAAAATAATTGTTGCTGATACAGCAAGTTTCTCAGTGGATCTGCGCTTAACAATGCAGCTTAGGTGGAGCAGTCGAACACAGATCCACTGAGCCTTCAACACAAAGCATCTTAAGACAAGTTGATAAAATAAATAAAAAAAAATACATAGTGTGTCTTGAATCTAGAACAGTGTATTGAACAATACGATACA